>JAJIBD010012875.1:0-31562 GCA_021461705.1 Cryptotis parvus | reverse complement strand
ACTTGATGAAACTTGAATCTAGATATTACACTGAAGGCATTTGAGATTAGATTAACATCAGAATAATTTGATTTTGTACAAAGCAGATACTTCCCATAACAGTAGGTGGATCTCATCAAATAGAGTCAAGACCTTATGATAAAATAATACTGATGTGCCCCGAAGAAGAGGAATTTTGTCCCAGAGAGTCTCGAAGAGACGCTGGAACATCATATTTCCCAGGTCTCTGGGCTGCTCGCCTGTCGTCGCAAAAGTTTAGATGTTCGACTCCACAGTCATGTGAGTCAATTCCTAAACTCAATCTCTCTGCAGTCATGTGTTGCTTCAGGACAGAGATACGTTCTGAAGATGTGTCTTGAGGAGATTTTGTCATTGTTCCTAGGTAATATTAGTGTAGATGTTGTACATTTTCAGGCTATGATGAACAAAGGAACAAAACAACATAAGATTGCATCAAGCACAGGGAAAATCGTACCATCGGGAGCTGCAGTAAACAAGAGATGTAGAGGCTGCCACTGATGTGAAACACTGTTCCAATGGCTATAAGGTCACTAGGTAAGAGGAACCCAAGAGCCCTGTGCTGTACGTGCTTCATCATTGACTAGCATCATTATGGGCCCTAGGAGGTGGTACAGAGGTTAAGGTTCTTGCCTCTCCTGTGGCTGACTAGGCTTCAATGTCCAGTATGACATGTAATTGGCTGAGCACTGCCAAGAGTGACCCTTGAGCACAGAGCCAGGAACAGCCCTTGGAGTTCTGTTGGACGTGATCCCCAAATCAAAGCAAATAACTTTAAAAAATATCATTATGCATCACCTATTTCCTTGTATTATATCTGTACTATAGATAATACAAATATCTAAAGACAAAAATGAGACACAATATTTTTTTTCAAGTAGGAAGCTGTTATTGGTGTGTGTGACAAAGATTCAGGGAAACAAGTTGATGATGGATACATAGAGGATGAATCAAATGAAGTAAAAGACAATGATTAATTCTGAGTGAAACAAAGAAGTACACTGCAGCACTGGGCAACACTTGTCAAAGTACTCACATGCCTACCAGGATGAGTCAGAATATGTTTGTAGCAATAACTTTATTGAGATATAATTCAAATGGCATCTAATGCACCCTTTAAAGTTCATAACTCAGTGGGCTTGTTTCAATATATCTAAGTAAAAATATATACTCATGGTTCCTTCATTTTAACTGCTATTACTTGAGTCTATCAAAATTTATTCAATCTCATATTCCAAATGAATAGTATTTTTCTTCTGATGCCTGGCAGGCTACCCGTGGTGTATTCCATCTGCCAAAAACAGTAACAATAATGAACCTCATTTCCAACTAATGGAGATGTTATTGGCACCCACTTGAGCAAATCAATGATCAATGGGAACACAAGTGATACAAGTGATATAAAATTTTTAAGTTGTGGGGCCAGAGCGATAGCCCAGCGGGTAGGGCGTTTGCCTTGCACGCCACCGGCCTGGGTTGGCCTGGGTTCGATCCCTGGCATCCCATATGGTCCCCTGAGCACCGCCAGGAGTAATTCCTGAGTGCAGAGCCAGGAGTAACCCCTGAGCATTGCCGGGTGTGGCCCAAAAAAGCAAAAAAAAAAAAATTTTTTTTTAAGTTGTAAGGATTATTTTTAGCAGGTATACCTAGAGTGAAATTACTAAGTGATGACCCATGCTAAGTATAATGGATTGGTTTTGTCTTCTTTCGACATGGGATTGGAAAGGCAGAAAAATAGTACATCAGGTAAGGCACTTGCTTGTGTTTGGTTAACTCCGGCTTAGTACCTGAACATACACTAGGAATGATCCCAGAGAACAAAGCCAGGTATAATCCCTGAGCACTGCTGGCTGGAGCCAAAATATTTGGGGAGCAAGGAATCAATAGGTAATGTCTAAAATAGTGAACACAGCATAAACATAGTATTCATAAATATAAAAATAAATGTTAAGGAAAATTGCCAAAATGGATAAGTCATTTCCCTAGATTCAGGATTGGGAGGTAGAAAGATCAGCTATTTATATATATATATTTTATCATAAGCCCATTCATACTATTTGAATTTATATTCTAGTATTATACTCTGAAGAAAATTCAATTAACTTAGTGTAGAGAGATAGTACAGGGATTGGGGCACTTGCCTTGCATGTGGCAGACCCCAGTTCGATCCCCAGCACCACTTTGTTCCCCTGAGCACTAATGGATGTACACTTCTTGTACAATTTGTCTGATTTAGTACTTTTTTGCACTTATATCAAATTTATTGAAGTGTTACTGCCTATTAAAAGGTAAGTGCCTTTCTAAGAATTAGGGTTTAAGCCAAGGCATGCTAAGATCTGAAGGAATATGGGTCTAAATTTTTGTTATTATATATATTTTGTGTATGTATTTTGTTTGTTTGTTTTTGGGCCACAGTCATTGATGCCCAATGGTTAATCCTGGCTCTGCACTTAGGAATTATTCCCTGGCAGTGTTCAGGGAATCATATGGGACCCTGGGAATTGAACTGGGTCAATGGCATGCAAAGGCAAATCTCTCCACATCTTCCCCATATTATATTATTAGCAGGCTAAAAAATAAAACTACCAAAATTAGATGGGAGAATATGGTCCAAAAGGCAAGCACTACTAATATCTGTCCAACAAAAACATGTAACACTGACCATGATATTGAAACCCAGCACCTGGATGAATTTTCAAGCACTATCTGAGAGTTGATGTAATCAGAGTTCAACTGTGTTATAGGTTACTTAGGTGTTGAAACAGAAGTCCTACAATCACATTATTTCAATAAGTTTGCTTCTTGGTCAAACTGTGGAGAAAAGGTTAAAAAAAAAAAATAGGTCTGGGCACTACCAGCCTGGGTGCTCCTTGGTACTGCAGGTCCCAAGCAGCACCTGGGGCTCTTGTGTTGAACTTGTGACCCAGTTGGCCAAAAATTGCAGGGAGGGGCACCTGGGCCTCCTGAGCACCACTTGGGAAAATCCCCTCAAAATGAAGATTAAATTCAAAGTTTAGCTACAAAAAATTCTTGCCTATACATTAAGAGGAACTTACACTCTAAACATATTTACATCTAACGAGGGATCATTAAATTATTTAAAATAACTAGTACAAGACCCAAGGAAGCATGTTAATGGCAGTATAATCATCAAGAGCATTTTAACACTTCTCTTTCTATTGCTGGATAGATCGAGGAGGTTAAAAACTAAACAAGGAAACACTGACTTTAAAGCATGAAATGGAAGATATGGGCCTAACAGACATATATAGGGGCCCCCTTCATCCCTCTCCAAAGTTGAGTGTACATTCTTCTGTGTACACCGGATGTTATCCAAGATAGAACACAGATCATGTGCTATTGCTGGGTCACAGAACATATCTTGTAAAGTCAAGAAGATAGAAATTGCTTCAACTATTTTTAGTCCATGAAGCTTGAGAGTGGAAATGAATCAGAAACAAAAACTAGAGAAAAATGCAAGCACTTAGAAATGTAATAGTTTACTGGGGCCAGAGCCATAGCACAGTGGGTAGGGCGTTTGCCTTGAATGCGGCAGACCCGGTTTTGATCCCCGGCATCCCATATGGTCCTCAGAGCTCCGTCAGGAGTAATTCCTGAATGCAGAGCCAGAGTAAACCCTAAGCATTCTGGGTGTGAACCAAAAAAGCAAAAAAAAGAAAAAAAAAGAAATGTAACAGTTTACTAATGATCCTGTGGGCCAAATAGAAAATTATAGAAGTCAAGATTCCTGAAAACGGGCCTGAGTGATAGCCCAGCGGGTAGGGCATTTGCCTTGCACGCGGCCGGCCCATGCCGGCTTGGCTCGATCCCGGCATCCCATATGGTCCCCTGAGCACAGCCAGGAGTAATTCTTGAGTGCAGAGCCAGGAGAAACCCCTGAGCATTGCCGGTGTGACCCAAAAAGCAAAAAAAAAAAAAAAAAAAAGATTCCTGAAAACAAATGAGAATGAAGACATGAATTATCAGAAGATATGGGGCAGAGCAAAAGTAATGTTAAGAGGGATGTATATAGCAATGCAAATGTTCACCAGGAATTAAGAAAGGACTCAAATAATCTAAAAAGCACAACTTAAGTACAAGGTAAAAGCCAACAAAGGGAATTCAAAGCAAGTAGAAGGAAGGAAATAGTAAAACTAAGACAAAAAGAAAATCAGAAAAAATGAAAAAAAAAAAAGAAAAGAAACTCAAATGACCAACAAAACCAGTAGTCGCTATTATTTTTTAAAAGAATAAACAAGATTGACAAGCACTCAATTTGATTCAAAAAAGAAAAAAAATCAAATAGATGAAATCAGAAATGAAAAGGGAAATGTTACAACAAATACCACAGAAATTGAAAGGGTTACTAAGGATTACTACAAAAAATATGACTGCATTTAAATCTCCGTATGAAATTGGAGAACCCAGAAGAAATGGACACATTTTTGGCATCTTGGGGCCTGAGTGGGTAGGGCCTTTGCCTTTGCACATGGCCAACCTGGATTCAATCTCCAGTACCTTGTAATGTCCCCAAGTCCACCAGGAGTGATCGCTGAGCCCGGAGCCAGGAGAGGAGTGAGCTCTGAGCACCACAGTGTTTGACCCAAAATTTAAAAAAAAATTGGTCTCTTATGACCTCCCAAGATTGAATCAAGAGGAAACGGAGATCAATGACTATTAAGAAGTTGAAATGATAATCAAAATTTCCTCCCCCACTACACACCAAAAAATCCCCTCAGGCTTGGATGGGTTATTAGCAAATTCTTCTAAACTTTTAAAGATTTACTTCCAATCCTTCTCTGACTTTCTTCTTCTTCTTTTATTTATTTATCTATCTATTTATTTATTTTTATTTATTTATTTGAACCATAACTGGTTGTGCTCAGGCAGTTCTTATTTCTGACTCTGTGCTCAGGGATCACTCCTGGTGCTATTGGGGATGAAATCAGGTTGGCCATGTGTTAAGACAAATGCCTTATCCTCTATACAATCTCTCCAGACCCTCCCAAACAGCTTCTATGACACAAACCTGATAACAAAAGCAAACAGAAACATCACTAAAGAAGAGCATCACCAAAGACGATCTACATTCCTGATGAACATAGACACAAAGAACCTCAACAAATATTAGCAAACTAAATCCATCAATACATGACCAAGTAGGATTTATTTCAAGGATGTAAAGATAATTTACAATGTGCAAATCAATCAATGTAATGGGCTATATCAACATAAGGAAAGATAAAATTTATATGATTCAATAGCAGCAGAGAAAGCATTTACAAGATCCAAAATCCATTCATGATTAAAAAATTATTTTTAAACATATTTATTTATTTGTGGTTTGGGGTGTGTGTTGCCCCCAAAGCTTATTCCTGGCTTTGCACTCAGGAATCACACCTGGTGAGCTCAGGGGAATAGTGGGGGGGGGCTATGGGATTGGGGGATTGAATCCTGGTCTAAATAAAAATGGTATCAAAGCTCCCTCAACACTTAAAGACATTCACCACAAACCTACATCTAATTTTGTACTCAATGGTGAAAAATTGAAAGCTTTTACTCTAAGATCAGGCAAAAGACAAGTCTTTCCACTCTCACTACCATTACTTAACATAGTATTGAAGTCCTTGTCACAGCAATTAGGCAAGAAAAATATTAAAAGCACCTGGATGGAAACCGGAGTGATAGTACAGAGAGTAGGGTGTTTGCCTTGCACTTAGTCAACTCCAGTATCCCATGTGGTCCCCAAGCACCGCCAGGAGTAATTTCTGAGTGCAGAACCAAGAGTAGCCCCTGAGTATCGCCCTGGTGTTACCCAAAAAGCAAATATAAAAAAAACCTAAGTGGAAAAGATGTTAGACTATAATTATTTGAATATTACATGATATTATACTTAGAAACCCTAAAGACTCTACAAAACCCTAAAACTCTATTTAAAAAAAACCTCTTAGAAAGAATAAACTTGTACAGTAAAATTGCAAGCTACAAAATCAATATGTAAAAATCCATATATACAAGAAATAAAGGAGGGAAAGAGAAGAGATTCATAATAAAATTGCACCCCAAAAAAACCCCAAGTGCCCATGAATCAGCTTAACAAAAACAGTAAAAGACTTATACAAAGAAAACTATGCTATGCATCACTACTAAAAGAAGGAAATAAGACATAAAGAAATGGAAGCACATCCCTTGTTAGTAGATTGGAAGATTAAAATAGTTAAAATGACAATCCTCAATCCTACTCAAAGCACTATACAGGTCTTGCAGTTCCTATAAAAAAGACCTGTGATATGTTTTAGATATAGATCAAAGGCTATTGAAATTTATATGAAGAAATAACCCCCTGAATAGCCAAAACAACACTAAAGAAAACAGAAGGTGGGAGGCTTCCCTTTCCCCAATTTTAACAATACTATAAAGCTAAGACAGACCCTCAGACCAATGGAATAGAATTGAGAGCGCAGAGACAGATTCTTAGATATATGGACAGTTTATCTGCAATAAAGGAGAAAAGAGCATAAAGTTCAGCAAGAAAAGCCTCTTCAACAAATAGTGTTGTAAAGCTGATCAGTAACATGTAAAAATTGAATGCAGACCCCTATCTCATATTGTATACAAAAAGTTCATTCATAATGGATTAAATACCTCAATATAAGACCAGAATCCATAAATTATATCAAGAAAACATATGCAGAACTCTTATATTATTGAATCTAGAGGGATCTTTTTTGTATGTTTGTTTGTTTTATTTTTGTTTTATGGCCACCTCAGCTGTGTTCTGGGTGTACCCCTGACTCTGCTCTCTGGCATTAGTCCAAGTGACTTGGGGACCTACGGAGTGCCAGGAAAAGAAACTTGGTCAGTCCCATGTAAAAAACACCTTAACCAATGTAATTTATACTAAGAAATGTATATTATTACATTTATTATATTCAATGGCTCCTGACCCCTGAATATAATAGTATTTAGAAAAAATTTTTTATTATACCACCGTGAAATATACAGTTACCAAAGTGTACATACTTGGGTTTCAGTTATACAGTGTTCCAGCACTCATCCCTCCACCAGTGCCCATTTCCCTCCACTTGTCAAAGTTTCTGTTCATCTCTTCTCCCCATTTTTTGATGGGGTTGTTTGTTTGCTTCTTGTAAAGTTCTACCAGTGCCTGATATATCCTGGATATTAACTCCTTATCAGATGGGTATTGGGTGAATATTCTTTCCCACTCTGTGGACTGTCTTTCTATCTTGGTCACTGTTTCTTTCGAGGTGCAGAAGCTCTTTAGTTTCATGTAGTCCCATATGTTTATCTTTTCTTCTAGTTGCTTTGTTAATGGTGTTTCACCTTTGAAGATGTCTTTAGCTTCAATGTCGGGGAGGGTTTTTCCTATATTTTCTTCAACATACTTTATGGATTCAGGTCTGATATTGAAATCTTTAATCCATTTTGATCTGATTTTTGTGCAAGGTGTTAGATACAGGTCCAAATTCATTGTTTTACATGTAGCTGTCCAGTTTTCCCAGCACCACTTATTGAAGAGGCTTTCCTTACTCCAGTTTGGACTCTTTGCACCTTTATCAAAGATTAACTGATCATGTCTTTGAGGGTGGGTGTCAGGATATTCAACACTATTCCATAGGTCCACAGGTCTGTTTTTATTCCAATACCATGCTCATCATCACTAATCATCAGAGAGATGCAAATCAAAACAACAATGAGATATCATCTCACACCACAGAGACTGGCCCATATCCAAAAGGGAAAAAAGCAACAAGTGCTGGCGTGGATGCGGGAAAAGGGGACTCTCCTACATTGTTGGTGGGAATGTCGACTTGTACAACCTTTCTGTAAAACAATATGGACATTCCTCCAAAGACTAGAAATTGAGCTCCCTTTTTACCCAGCCATACCACTCCTGGGAATATACCCTGGGAAGCCAAAAACACACAGCGGAAACACAATTCGCACTTTTATTTTCATAGCAGCACTATTCACAATAGCCAGAACCTGGAAACAGCCAGTATGCCCGAGAACTGATGACTGGATAAAGAAACTGTGGTACATCTACACAATGGAATACCATACAGCTGTTAGGAAAAATGAAGTTATGAAATTTGCCTATAAATGGATGGACATAGAAAGGATCATGTTGAGTGAAATTAATCAGAAGGAAAGAGAGAGAGACATAGAATGACTGCATTTATTTGCATGACATAAATATATCAGGTGGTCTTACCAAAAATGGAAATTACCGCAAATGTGTGGGAGTCAGAGGGTTAGGTAAGACAGAGAAGGGAACATGTGTGAATAAATGTCGAAAGGGCTAATACCAACCTAGAACTGAACATTAATTACAGGCAAAAAAAAATGCACATGATGGTATCTAAGTATATGTAGTGCAACCCACAATGTGTAAGAGAAGGAAAAGAGAGAGAGGGAGAGAGAAAAGAGATAAAGAACCTGCCATTTAGGCAGGCTATGGGAGGGGGAGGGAATTGGGGACATCGGTGGTGGGAAATGGGCACTGGTGGAGGGCGGGGTGCTGGAAAACTATGTGACCAAAACCTCTAAACATGAGCAACGTTGTAATCTCATGGTGGTATAATAAAATGTTTAATAAAAATAAAAAATAAAAATTCAGACGTGAAAAAAAAAAAAAAAAGAGACTCCACCAAATCAAGAAACCCTGTTCCATAAAAGACACAGTGATCAGATTATAAAGATTCCCCATAGACTGGGAGAAAATATTTGCTCATAACTTATCTGACAAATGGTTGATATTCCAAATATATAAAGCACTTGTAAAGCTTAAGAGTAAAAAAAACAAGCAACCCCACCCAGAAATGCGAAGAAGAGATGAACAGACACTTCCTCCAAGAAGACATACATATAGCCAACAGGCAAATGACAAAGTGTTCCGTATCACTTGTCATCAGAGAAAAGTAAATCAAAACAAGATACAACCTCATACCATTGAGCCTGCCACATATGACAAAGAACATAAACAACCAGTGTTGTGGATGTGAAGAAAAAATGGACCCTCATCCACTGCTGGTGTGAATGTCAACTGGATCGACATCTATGAAAAAACAGCATGAAAGTTTCTCCAAAAAATCCTAAAAATTGACATTGGTGTGGGAAATGAACACTGGAGGAAGGATGGGTGTTGAAACACTGTATAACTGAAACTCAGTCATGAACAGCTTTGTAATGATCAATTTCATGATAATTCAATAAAATACTTTTTTAATTTAAAAAGCTAAAAACCCTAAAAATGAGCTTCCATATAACCTAGTAATTTTACTTCTCGACATCTACCCTAAGGTATCTTCTTAGCATCTACCCTAAACACTATTCTCAAAGACATTTTCAGTCCACTGCGTTCATTGCAGCATCATTACAATAGCCCAAAATCTGGAAACAACCAAAATGTCCAGGAACAAATGACAGGATAAAGAAGCCATAGTACATATACTCAATGAAATGCTACCAAGCCAAAAGAAAAGATGAAATCCAGCCAGAGCAATAGTAGGGTAGGCTGGATGCTTGCCTTGCACATAACCAATCCTGGCACCCCATATGTTTCCACACATCCCACCAGGAATGATTTCTGCGTGCAGAGCCAGGGGTAAACCACAACTGCATGTGACTCCCCAAAAAAAAAATGAGAAAAGGAAATAATAAAAGACAAAATCATGAGATTTTCCACTGCATGGATGGATCTGAAGTCTGATGGGTGAATTTAGTCAGAAGGGGAGGAACAACTCCAGAACGATCTGTCTCGTGTTTGGGATATAAAGAAACATAGTAAAGGAATAACAAATGGCTGAAAAACAGAAACTGAAAACTGGTCTACCGAACTGAGTTTACCAAAGGTGGAGTTCAGGGAGGGGATAGTAGGGAGGTCCCCTGAGACAATGATGGAGGGAAGAAACACTATAGTGGGAGTGCGGTGTTGCATTGTAGGTATGAATCCCTACCATAAACAGCATTGCAAATCACAGCACTTCAAATACAGTTAAAAAAATAATCTTGCCCTCTTAGAGCTCCATGACCTCTGGTGACAAACCTGATAACTCTGTATTTAGTCAATACAGGAGGTATATGTGAAAAGAGGGAATAGTCAAGGTTCCCTTAATCAGACCACTGGGTGATATGTACATTATTATTTTTAAGTAATTTATTAGAAAGTGAAGTGCAAAATATAGTGGCAAGACAATATGGTGTGCTCTTACATTCATAAAGAAGGACTGAGGAGATAACTCGAGTCAGGGACACCTGGTTTGCATATGCAAGGACCTGAGTCCGTTTTCAGACTGCTTCCCATATTCTTTTTTTTTTTTTTTTTTGGGTCACACCCGGCAATGCTCAGGGGTTTCTCCTGGCTCTGCTCTCAGGAATTACTCCTGGCGGTGCTCGGGGACCATATGGGATGCCAGGGATGGAACCCGGGCTGGCATGGGCCGGCTGCTTGCAAGGCAAACACCCTACCAGCTGGACTACCACTCCGGCCCCACTTCCCTTCTTCTTTTTGTTTTATAGAGGTTCTCTGCATCTCATCTTGAAGCTTATGAACTTTCCTCACTTGCTGTTATTCTGATGCTCAGACTTTCTAGTGCATTTTATATCACCTGTCCTAGTTTTTATTTGTGTCATTTCTGATGGTAGTATTTTCAATTTGGCTTTCATACTTCCTTGTGCTTTGCTGACTCTCTGCACCATGTTTCTTTGAGCTCATTAAACATTCTCAACATAAAGTCACTGAAGTCGCTCTCTGAGAATTACAGCCTTGATTGACATGGGATGAGCCGCCCCCGTTACTATTTTCACTCATTAAACTTGGTGGGCTTTCCCATTGCACTTGCTGTACAGTCACAGCCAAATATGTTTGATGTTGATCATCCAGGAGATTAATCTCATCTGGAAGGATAGGGGAGCAAGTTCAGGAGATGTGGAGCTGGGCCTGTTGACTGTTAACTACATAATTTACGACATCTTGGCATCTCAGTAAAATCTAATGTGGGTGAGGGTAAGGTATGCTTGCAGTGGCAGCCACTGGCCAGCAGGTGGCAGTCCTGTCTTGTCTAGGTCCTTACCCTATCTTCTGCCCAGGGCCTTGAGACGCAAGGACCGAAACAAAGTTTTCTAGGCTAATACAGACTTGGCAATTCTGAGCCCCAAAAATCAGTTTTGTTGCATAGCAGTGGTGATTAGTGAGGCTTCGGTAAATATTTATTTGAAGGAGTCAACTGAGTAGCCAGTTATTAAGAGCTCTTCCCTGAACCCATGCCTCCTGCACACTTTCAACCCCATGTCTGTAAATACCCCCTAAGCATCCTGCACTTCCAGGATATCTACTCCCATGCCGCCACCTAAACCACTCTCCTACAGCTTCAGCTCTCTCTCCCAGGCCTCACTCTGCTCAGGATTTCCTTCCCTCTTCACTGAAAAACACCCAGAACACCTGCAGCTCACTGGTAGCATAAAGTCAGCTTTGGCCGAAGTTCTCTCAACTCCTTATGACGTTGACTCTGTGCTCTCCCACCTCACCCTTGCCCATTGTCAATTGTCTTCTCTCTACCCTGTTATTCTCATTAGCACACAAACTTGATGCTCTTTTATCCTATCATGATTTGCAATTCTACTTGGTTACAGTCATCAATAAGTTCTGGCCTCTCTCTCTCTCTCTCTCTCTCTCTCTCTCCTCCCTCCCTCCCTCCCTCTTTCCCTCCCTTTCTCTATAAACTTCCTGGAACTTACCATGCCTAATAATAGATCTCCAAGGCTTTTCCTGCCATTCTCTGTTCAACCCTCTGCAAGCACATCAAAGAAATTCCTCTTGATCCCCAGAACACCTAAATCTAGTGGTCAACTCTTTCTACTAATTTTTCTCCATAGACAAAACTGGACAGAGTATACAACTTTTCTTCTCAGTTTAGCATAGTTTGACTTTTCCCTACTACACCAATTCTTGATTAACGCTCTTTTCCCGTCCTACCCTGTTTCTTATTATGGAGTCCTTTAGTTTTATTCAGTCTCATCCCAACACAACTTCACTCCCTTCATGAGTAAATCTGGCCCATGACTTTAAGTATCTCTTCGATATTGTACTACACTTGATCTTAGCCAAAAAGCCGAGAAGCAATACTTCTTTGATATTGTAATTCCCAAATTTATACTCTAGCTCTCGCTATCCCCCGGCCAAACCCAACCCTCCAACAGCCCTACTCAGCATGGCCAGGTCATTGCCGCCCAGATGGAGGCCTGAGAGTGAGGCCTGCCCACACACTAGTGGTCCCGAGCTTTCAGGTTATCAAACCCAATTGACTGCAGCCAACTTTGCCTCCTTCCTTCCTTTACACCCCTCTTTCATGCCATGAGAATTTCTATTGATTTCTTCAAATCTATCCGATTCCAACCGCAACTCACCACCTCCACCGCTAAGCCACCATTGTGGCCCCATTATCTCTGCTCTGAATTTCATCCTGACTGGACATACTTGAGCTCCTACAAGTGAACTAGAGAATAATACACACACACACACACACAAGCACACTTTTTCATTTTTGCCTGTTGACTCATGTCCTATTTGCACTCTAATCTTGGTACACATTCATTGTACACGCAGCGGAGATGGGGCAGCCATGTATGTCTGGGTAGCGGGACACTCCAGAGGGTTCCTTCTCTCTTTGTGAGTTCTGAACCACAGACTGTTCAGGCCACATACTGCTAAGCATTAAAATAAGAAACTAATCATATTTCAGTCTTCTCTCCCTCTCTACTCCCATCTCCTAGTCCTGCAGTTACCATTTTCATTAGCAGCAAAATGTCCCCAAGAAAAGGGCCAAAGAGATAGTATCATGGGTAGAGCATTTGCCTTGCACATGACCAACTAGGGTTCAACCTCCAGCAACCTGTATGGTCCCCAGAGCACACCAGGAGTGATTGCTGAGCACAAAGCCAGCAGTAACTCCTAGCATTGTGGAGTATGGCCCCTAAGGAATAGAAAGCTCCCCAAAGAATATTTTGCTCTTTGAAATACAGTTGCCAAATCTCTTTCCAGACCATCCCAATACTTACCTCCAGCCCTGTGATACTTTCCTCCAGCCCTGCAAGCTTAGCCCAGTGCCCTTCTCAGTCTCAGGTTCCTCTTTTTCTTTTGCAGGGATGGGGCAGGGGCACAACTAGTGGTTCTCAAAACTTAATCCTGGCTCTGTGCTCTGGGATCACCTCTGCAGGGGTTAGGGGACCTATGTGGTGATGGAGATTAAACCAGGGTCTGCATCAAGTGCCCTGACCATTACACTATCCCTCAAACCCTCTGGGGTGCCTCATGCCTGAGCAAGCACAAGCAACACATGACTTCTACCTCCCTCTCTGCCCTATAACCCTTTCACACCGCCTCCAGGACCTTTGCCATCCTTCTCCCTGCTTACCAGATGCTCCCCTCCTAGCATAAGAGCCTCATCCCTCTTTGGCTCCTCTTATTTTCCTGCCTCAGCCCGCCACTCTTTCATTCCTGCTCTCTGTTGCCTGGCTTTAAAATCTCTCTCTCTTTCTTTCTCTCTATCTCTCTCTATCTCTCTATCTCTTTCTAACCATCCATCCATCCATCCATCCATCCATCCATCCATCCATCCATCCATCCATCCATCCATCCATCCATCCATCCATCCATCCATCCATCCATCCATCTATCTATCTATCTATCTATCTATCTATCTATCTATCTATCTATCTATCTATCTATCTATCTATCTATCTATCTATCTATCATCTATCTATCTATCTATCTATCTATCTATCTATCTATCTATCTATCTATCTATCTATCTATCTATCTATCTATCTATCTATCTATCTATCTATCTATCTATCTATCTATCTATCTATCTATCTATCTATCTGTCCCCTCTCTTCTCTCCCCCTGCTTCTAACTCCTGCACAAATGCTCCCAGCTAGTCTCTCTCCTGAGCTTGAAGCTTCATTATCCATCTGCACCTGCAGTTCCATCACATGAACAGCTCATTGGCCTCACCAAGTCCACACTCTGGTCTCAACATTCCAACCAGGAGAGAAAGCCACATTCTTCCCCACCCATGACTCATCTCTCCCACCGCAGTCAACAACACCTAGGTGATTGGTCAGTGCCTACTTCCTTCTGTCCTAATGCCTTACACTCATCCGTGGTCCCTCTTCTTATCTGGATGTGGCACTCAATGATGTTCATTACTTTATCCACCAGAAGATTTTTTTTTTGCTTTTTGGGGCACACCTGGCTATGCTCAGGGGTTACTCCTGGCTCTTCTCTCAGGAATTACTCCTGGCTGTTCTTGGGGACCATATAGTATGCTGGGGATCTGGTATCTTGGTCACTGTTTCTTTTGAGGTGCAGAAGCTTTTTAGCTTCATATAGTACCATATGTTTATCTTTTCTTCTAGCTGTTTCGTTAGTGGTGTTTCTTCTTTGAAGATGTCTTTAGCTTCAATTTCGTGAAGGGTTTTTCCTATATTTTCTTTGATGTACTTTTATGGAGTAGTTTTTCAATAATCTTGAGAATTATATGTTATCTCCATTTTTTTCCTATAAAGGCACCAATCCTTAAATAAGGTGCCAATAGGGCTAAAGGGATAGGACCTGGGTTAAGACACTTGTCTGGAATGTGGCGGACCCAGGTTCCATCTCTGGCATGGCATATGGTCCCTTCAGTACCTCTGCTGAGCACAGAACGAGAAACAGCCCCTGAGCAGCACTTGGTGTAACTCAATCCACTCATCCCTGTTGGAGGACAGATTTAGCTATTTTGGGAGTTTTGTTGTTTTGCTCACTCCCAGCTTAATCTACTTAAGTCAAGGTTCATTCTAATGAGATTTCTTCTATGTAAACACTGCTAGAGGGTGTGGCACTTTACAGAAGTCACCTTGATTGAATAACTTCTGACTTATACATCTACTAAGACTTCTATGTTTTCTAGATTGGGCACAGCTCCTCTTTATACCCACTGCACCCAGCATGGGACAGTTAGAATTTACCAGGAGACTACCACCCTGGCTACGCTGAGACTATAGGAAGACTATAGGAAGGATCATACTAGTTTGCTCTAAGCAGGCGGGAGTGACCCTTTCAGTACACGAGAACAAGATACTCAGAATCACCCTGGTGCAGATAATAATAAGAAGGACCTTGTGGGTACCATCTAGATTACATGAAGCTTATGAAGTTAAGATGTATTACTTTATATCAGCCCTCTCTCTCTCCAGTGTTTTACATAAGAGATAATCTCCTTAGTCCTTGGCATAACCTTTGTTTATACCTGCAATAAGGTGTGGCACTACACTCTGTTTAGAGTACTTTGTTGACATGCCCCTCCCAGTTGGATTATTTTGGTGTATATAAGGGGCTGACTTGAGGCCCCTTCACCTTTTGCCTTTTGGTTCCTCAGCCTTCAGCTTTTGGCTCCTAGCGGCTTTTGGCTTTTGGCTTTTTGCTCTTTGGCCTTTTGCTCCTTCTTCTGGGTAAGACTCCAGCTCGGGTGAGACCCTCTCTCTTTGGTGGGAGACTTAGGCTCTTTTGTATGGTCTAAGTTTTGACCAGAGCTAGAGTTTGTTCATTATATTGGAGTGCTGTGGAAGAGCTTTTGTACTATTAAAAGCCTTTTTGGAACTGCACTGGATTCGTGAGTTTTCATCTGTTCTCCCGGCCCTCGGAGGTAGAAGAGAACCTCTGTCCTGACACTGTCGGGGACCCCGGCGGTATTCCCCGACAATCCCACAGTGTAAAATGGCTTGTACAAATCACAAATTATTAAATTACCAGTGAAATTGGTAGTTTAAGTGCTTCAGCTCTGCTGTGTTTCAGGGTTGCCTTATCTGAACTTCGTAAGGAATGCTTTACCTGCATTTCCGTCTAAATTTTACAATCATGTGTCCTCTCTCTTTTTTTTTGGCTTTTTGGGTCACACCCAGCAATGCACAGCGGTTACTCCTGGTTATGCACTCAGGAATTACTCTGGCGGTGTTCATGGAACTATATAAGTTGCCAGGGATTGAACCCGCATTGGCCGTGGTGTAAGGCAAACACCCTCCCTGCTGGACTATCACTCTGGCCTGGCGTGCTCTCCTCTTGAATAAAACCTGAACATTGGTACTCAGTACCTACAGTTCTGCATGTGTTGTGTTTCTCATTTAATAATATATTTTGCTCTTAAATGCTCATTGACAAATGATTGAATAGAAATGTAGTATATATATTTGTACTTTTATATACATATATACTATATATATATATAGTATATATACATATATAGTATATACTATATACTATATATGTATATAGTATATACTATATATGTATATATACTGTATATATATATATGTATATATACAGTATATATGTATATATACTGTATACATACATTATAGTATAAATGTATATAGTACATGTATAGTATGTATAGTATGTATGTATATATACATACTTAGGATACATATACTATACATATATCACTTGATCAATTGACATCCTGTTATTCATCAATTTGCTTGAATGGGCACCAGTAACATTTCCATTTGTCCCTGTCTTGTACCAGTGTAGCCCAATGGCATCTGCTTACTCCAGGAATACAAAGAGCTTCAAACCATTCATTCAGGGTCTTGACGAAGAAGTCTGTAGGTATCTTGTAGGTACCAGGTATATGTATATATATATATATACACATATATGTATACACACATATACCTGGTACCACATATAGTCCTCAACCATTTCCAGGAGCAATCCCTGAGTGCAGAGACAGGCAAAATCCCTGAGCACAGTTGAGTGTGCCTCCTCCAATAAAAAGAGGAATTACAGCCTTTACATCATGCGGCATGATGCTTTCATAACATCACTCATATTGTGACTTGCTTTAATATTTACTTCTTTTTTTTTTGCTCACTCCTGACAATGCTCAGGGGTTACTCCTGGTTCTGTACTCAGGAATTACTCCTGTCAGCGCTCAGGGAACCATAGGGGATGGCAGAGCTCAAACCCAGGTCTGCCTAGTGCGTGGCAAATGCCCTACCTCCTGTCCTATCACCCAGCTCCATACTTACATATTTCTGGGCAGTATTCCATTGTATGATTGGAATACTTATTATTCCAATCATATACTTATTGATGGGTGTTTGGATTGGTTTGAGCATAGAGTAATTAAGAATAAAGCTGTTATAGAGACTGGAGAGATAGTACATTGGGTAAGGAGCTTGTTTTGCACGTGCTCAACCTGAGTTCAATCTCCAGTACCCCATTTGGCCCCCAAGCATTCCTGAATGCAATGCCAGGAGTAACCCCTGAGCATTGCTGGATGTAACCCAAAAACAAACAAACAAACAAACAAAAAGGCTGCTTTAAACAATCGCAAAATGGACTTCTGTACTTTTTATTTGTTAGCAGCTTTCAAACATGCATAAAGAGGGGAGAGACTTCTGAAGGGATTCTCATTTACCCTTGCTAAAAGTTAATATTGCCAAACTTATGCCCTGCCTTCACACTGGATTTTACCATGTGATCATTGCAGCCACATAATGGCTTACTTCTCAGTAACACTGGTACAATTTTGTAAAAAGCTTCACATAATGATTGCACCCTAATTTGTTTTTCTTGCCAAAACATTTGTAGAAAGCCTGTGGAAATATGTAACACGTATTCTAAACAGTCTCGATTTCCTTTTGCTAGAGTATGTTGAAGAAGATACATGCGAACAACTCATTTCTCTCAAGGTAGGGCAGATCTTGAAAGCCTGGCATTTTCTTCTACAACAATGCCATTATTCCACTTGAGTAAATTACCACTTTTCCTTGCTATTATCTACTCCACTGCCTATAATTAGGTTTCCTTGTTTATCTCAAAAATGTCTCCTTTGCTGTTGGGGCAATGACAATGCTCAGTTGCTTGGTTGCAGTGTTGAGGCTCTTGGTCGTACCCCCCCACCAGGGGTCACTCTCTTTGGTCATAGTGCCTAGGTACACTTCCATGAGTGCTTGCTAAGCATTACTCACACACTTGCTCACACACAGCCCACAAGTAGGGCAAACCTGGCTGCACACACACTCCTGAGTTATGACGTTTGCTGAGAATCGAACACTTGTACACTTCTGACTGTGTGAGGAAGATAACACCCTTAGCGGTGGTACTTGGGGGTCAAACAATTGAGTTGCAGGATCATGACTGGGGCATGTGGATAGAGACAGGGATCAAATTTGCTGCCTCGCACTGGAAAGGCAGGAACTTTTACCACAGAGCCATCTCTGGCCCTTCAATAATGTTTCTGTTTAATTCGTGTCTTTGAATCAAGTCTCATACAGGCAGATTGCTATTGTTTGTTTGTTTTCTGTGTCTGTGTTTAATTTCAGTAGTGCTCTCTCTTCCCTGTTGCAGGAGCCTGCAAAATCAGGTTTGTTTCTTCTTCAAAAGATTTCCATGTTCTGCATTTGTCTCTTGACTTCCTTATGGTATTGTTCAGCTTTCCCTTCTGTTTCCTATATTTCCTTAGTTAGATTAGAGACGGGGGTATGACTCGATTGTTGGGGTGTAAAGATTAAAAACACATTAAAAACTTTAAGAATTTATTCGAGCAAAGGTCAATTCTAATTGCACTGTGCTAAACCAAAAATGATTAGCAGTGTTCCAACTATACACACATGAAGAGGCTTCTGTCTCTTAACCAATGGTGACTTCATTTCATCTTTAAGATCTCACAAAGGAGTCTAAAGAAGTTTCCCTCTTCCTGCTGCTTCTATAGCAGGACAGCTGCAATCACGTTCATCAACCTGCTGAACTGATTCTTTTTTCAGAATCACAGATCCCATCTAAAACGGTGTTTGAGAGCTCTCTTTTAATTGCTGTAGTTTGCTGAATCAAAGCAACTAGAATCAATGCAAGATCAATGTCATTTCCTTGAAGAGCGTACTGAAATCCCTGGTGTCTCACATGTGCAAATTCTGATTTTGGAAGCTCTACTGTTTGAGCCTGAGAGTTAGTGTCTGTAATCCCCATGCACAAATGATGTTTGGACTCACCACAGCAAATGTGTGAGAGCGCCCATCAAGCACTCCCCTGGAAGTATGTAGGAGCCAGGGAGCTAGCACAGGAAGGAAGGTTCTTGTCTGGCATGCATCTGGTTTCCTGAGCCCACCAGGAGTCATCCCTGAGCACAGAGCCAGGAGAAAGCCTTGAACACGGTTGGGTGTGGCCCCATCATCCAGTCTCCACAAACAACAGCAGAAACATACTGTCACCACAGCCAGGAAGTGTGACCTCTGGTGAGCATTTGTGACTTCTGTCTGGGCAGCAGCACCTCCCAGGGAGCACCAACTAAAGGTGCAGCTGCTGGCAAGCGTGTATGAAGTTCACTGCAATGGAAGGAATGCGAAACCTTCAGTAAGCCCCAGGGCTGAAGATGATTGAGTCCCAGAGCCAGACCTGTGTACAATCTCGGCACTGTAGCAGGGTCAACAACCAAACAGGGAAGGGAGGGTGTGCTAACAAAAGGTATGAGGAATGCGATGGCTCCGTGGTGAGACTGAACAGTCTTCACTACCTTTTTCTAAGGAAACATTTCTTGATCATTTTTAGCAAATTAGCTATAACAAACAATATAAAATAAATGATTGAGGGTCTTCTTAGGGGCGGGCTTAAACAGTGCTTGAGAAAATTGGAAACAAGGGTTGTGGGAAGTTGCAAGGGTGGCGGAATGGGGTTGAATATTTAATATTTGTAAGAAATTAACACAGACAACATTATTTTAAAAAAATTGAGTAAAAGCCCACTAAATTTAATAAGTTCAACAAGTGAAAGCAATAACACAGATGGTCCAATTTGCACATAGCAACTCAGCAAAAAGGTCATGACTTTAGCAACACCATTCTGAGATACGTGTTGTAATAAATATAATTAGTGCCTGCTAAGGGAGCAGGCATGAGGTGGAGAGTAACAAGGGTCTTTGCTGGCGGTAAGGGCACAGTGGTGGTGGTACTGGTGTTGGAATACTGAATAACTGGAAACACCTGCACTGTAAACTTGTGAATCATGTACTTGTGGAACCATGGTTTTTAAATAAAGTTAAAAAAAGTTTTTTGTAAAGGAATGAGAAATGGATAGGACAGGGGTTAAGCAGTTGACCTGGGTTCAAACCCTGCATCATATATGGTTCCATGAGTATGGCCAGGAGTGATCCCTGAGCACAGTCAGGAGTTAGCCCTGAGTGTTGGGACTCGGCGGGTCCCCTACAGATATTGGGGTTCAGCAGTGACCCCCTGGCATGTTTGGGACCAACAACCAGTCGTCATCCTCCCCACCCCCCAAGGAACAGAGCCATAGGCTCCTTGATAGTCGAAGGCTCCACACTTTTCCAATCAAGTCAGCTCTTTAAATCCTCTCAGAAGGTTGGGGGCTGGGGAATGTGAGAGGTAAATGGACCGGAAACAAAGAGAAGGTGCAAAAGCTCCTGTTCCCCTGGGAATCTACCAGGGGACTTCCCTCCTGAGCAACAGTATAGCTAGTAGGGTGTTTTTGCCTTGCATGCTGCCGACCTGGGTCGATCCCTGGCATCCCATATGGTCCTGCAAGCACTGCCAGGAGTAATTCCTAAGTGTAGAGCTGGGACTAACCCCCTGATGAGCATTGCCGGGTGTGTCCAAGAAAGAAAAAAAAAAAGAAAAAAAAAAAGAAACCTATTCTGGGTTCATGGACCTGCCCAGGACAGAGGCAGAGTCTTGGTGTGTTACTTTCTCTTTTCTTAGCTGGTGAACAATCATCTTAATACTATATCTAGTCATGTTGTAAAAACACAGTAAGAGATGCAGACATTTACGAAGGGTGGCTTTTCCTGGGCACATCTCACTGTGTATTCCAGACTACAGCCTTCCAGCCAAGTTCCTGTCCTAACCCCAACGTGTCCTATACCAGTTTCTTATCTTTGGGTCAGGACAGAGTTTGTTCCATAACCTTGCTCTTAGCTTATTATCCTTCCTCTGACATTTAGTCCATCCCACGCCAAGGCCAGAGTAGCTTACTCACGGCTTCCCCTAGATCCGCCTCCACGCCCTGCTACTCAGTCCATCTATTCTCTCTCTTTTTCCTTTCGGGTGACACTGGCAATGCTCAGGAATTACTCCCTGAGCATTCAGGAATTACTCTGCACTCAGGAATTACTCCTGGTGGTAATATGGGATGCCAGGGATGAAACCAGGTCCAACTGCATTCAAGACAAATGGCCTCCCACAGTCCATCTATTCTCTTAACTGACTTTGTTGATTATTACTGCAGTTTCTGTCTGGCTTATCTTTTGTGTTTGTATTCACGGGGTTTGGGCTTTATGAAAGCGTACGGGAGTCTGTGATTCAATTTCTAGGGTCACAGAGTTCCTTGAGCTCCACCAGGAGCGTACCCTGAGCACTGTGCCAGGTTTGTCGCCCAAAACCAAAAGCAAACCAAAAGGTAAGATAAACAACTTACCTTTATCATTATAATTATGCATAGTTATTTGCCCGTAAATAATTGATTGCCTTTTGGAACATCTCACCATTGCTTCTTGCTCATCGATGAGACACTTACTGTTTTCCTCTACCTGATGGGGTGTCTTTGATTCCTGAACTGGCAGGTACAATAGATGATCTTGTCTCCTGCCTTCCAGGAAGGGTAAGATTGCATTGATCTCATCTTACAGGAAGGGTATCTATGGCCCTCCAAGACTGACCCCATCACATAATGGGGAGAAAAGCCAAGATTTAAGACATGATAAAAAATGTTAGGTTATGGGGGGGTCAATGTCTCACAGTGAACAGAGCATGTTCAAAGAGAATTAGATGCCATGTCTTCTTCTTCTAAAGCTAGGTTTTTTTTTTACACTATAATAGCATTAATAGATTTTTTCTTTAGGATTGGCTTTCATCCTTAGTGCCAATAAATTGTAGCAGTGCTGGGGCCGGAGCGATAGCACAGCGGTAGGGCATTTGCCTTGCAATGTGGCCAACCCGTGTTTGATCCCTGGCATTCCATATGGTTCCTGAGTATCCTGAGTGCAAGCCAGGAGTAACCCCTGAGCATCGCTGGGTGTGACCCAAAAAGCAAAATAATAATAACAATAAATGTCGGGAATGCCACCGGGTCCCCGACAGTGTCAGGACAGAAGTTCTCTTCTGCCTCTGAGGACGCCGGGGAACAGATGAAAACTCATGAGTCCGTGCAGTTCCAAAAAGGCTTTTAATAGTACAAAAGCTCTTCCACAGCAATCCAATATAATGAACAAACTCTAGCTCTGTTCAAAACTTAGACTATACAAAAGAGCCTAAGTCTCCCACTAAAAGAGAAAGGATCTCACCCGAGCTGAGTCCTACCCAGAAGAAGGAGCAAAATGCCAACGAGCAAAAGCCAAAAGCCAAAAGCAAAAGGCCGAGGAGCTAGAGCCACAGGAGCCAAAAGCTGAAAAGCTAAAAGGCTCAAAAGGTGAAGGGGCCTCAAGTCAGCCCCCTTATGTACACCAAAGTAATCCAACCGGGAGGGTCAGGTCAACAAAGAACTCTAAACAGAGTGTAGTGCCACACCCTATTGCAGGTATAAACAAAGGTTATGCCAAGGACTAATCCCTGAGATTATCTCTTATGTAAAACACTGGAGAGAGAGGGGGCTGGTATAAAGTAATATATCTTAACTTCATGAGCTTCATGTAGTCTAGATGGTACCCACAAGGTCCTTCTTATTATTATCTGCACCAGGGTGATTCTGAGTATCTTGTTCGTGTACTGAAAGGGTCACACTCGCCTGCTTAGAGCAAACTAGTATGATCCTTCCTATAGTCTCTCCTATAGTCTCAGGGTAGCCAGGGTGGTAGTCTCCTGGTAAATTCTAACTGTACCACGCTGGGTGCAGTGGGTATAAAGAGGAGCCAGCCCAATCTAGAAAACATAGAAGTCTTAGTAGAAGTATAAGTCAGAAGTTATTCAATCAAGGTGACTTCTGTAAGTGCCACACCCTCTAGCAGTGTTTACATAGAAGAGAGGTCTCATTAGAATGAACCTTGACTTAAATAAGATTAAGCTGGGAGTGGGCAAAACAACAAAGCTCTCAGGTTAGCTAAACCTGTCCTCCAACAACAATAACAACAACAAATAATAATAATAATAACAATAACAATTGTAGCAGTGAACAAAGATGAAGTGAAAGGGGCACAATGGCTGCAAAGCTAGTTCTGCAGGAAGCTGGACCTCTGTAGCAGTTCCTTTGCTTTCAGCTGTGTAATATATATTTTCCTTCTATTCTCTATGATAAAAGTTTCCAGCAGGAAGAAAGGGTATGCTTTCCTTTAGTGAGTATCTCGTGAGGAGGTCTGGTGCTGTCGCCTATGTGGAGTGCTCTAATCAGCTACTCACCTAAACCCTCCAGTCTCCCCAGCCCAGCACAAAGCTAGACCATTTAGGTGCCCTAGCGATGCGTAATCTTCTGGAAAAATTCATTTGATCATTGAGATCTAACCCTAAGTGATGCATAAACTTACCCTTCCATCAGCTCTGACTTCAGAAATACAACCTTCCCTGCAGCCAAAGTGTCTCCAAAATTACTTCATTCACTGGCAAATACACCTCTAAAAAGATATGAGACCCATTGTACTAATTAAACTGTGGCATAACCTGTTGCAGTCATTCCAAGTAAGCCTAGAAGATTGCTAATTTTGTTAATCATCCCTTGAGGAGAGAAGCTGGGAAGGAGCCCAGGGTCTCGGGCATGGGATGAGATAGCTCCAAACTCTCCTGCCGTATCACTCTCACACAGGGATCCCAGTCTTCAATGTACTTAGGGCGCGTGGGCTGCCAAGGCCACACACACACACACACACACACACACACACACACACACACATCTTTTTTGTTTTTTGTTTACTTGCTTTTGTTTGGGGCCGAAGGTCAGTAGTATTTAGGGCTTCCTTCTGGCTCTATGCCTCAGGGATCACTGCTGGATGAGCTCTAAGGGGAACATTCATGTTGGGAATCAAACCAGTATCAGCCCCATGTGCAAGGCAAGCATCCTACCCAGTGTCTCTGTTGGGACCTGCATTTAGAGTTGTCAGTATTCTGTATTGTGGTTTACTTCTAATGGAGGCATAGTGGCCTCTCATTATTGTTTTAATTTGCCTTTCCCTAATGATATATGACACAAAACATCTTTGGTGAGGTGGTTTGACCATACCTAGTATAGCTCAGGGGCAGTTCCTGACCCTGTGCTCAGGAGTGCTCCTGGCAGTGCTCCAGGGACCTTAGCCTTACTTCCTGTCATCATCTCCAGTTTCATCACTGATTTTGGATAAAAACTATATGTTTTTTATTTCAGCTGGTAAAGGAATGTGATATTAACCATATTCAAATATCAGATAAGATTATTATCTATAATGTGATGGTACGACTAAAAATTTTTACCTAAAATCTATTATAGCATGTTAAAATGTCTTTGAAATGACAGTTTTCAGTTTGATAATCAAAACGTTGCTGTGGAATATTTCCCCATTCAATATTTATTTATTGAGTATTTACTATAGTCCAGGGACTATTCTTAATCTACTTTTGGAAGGATTGAGAGCAACCTTGTCACAATACTCCTCCTCTGCAGGGATGGGCTAATTTTATGATAATGAAGAAGTAAAAGATTCTTGCAGTACATCAAAAACACCATCATCACAAACTTTCTTTCCCTGTTTGGTTTTAGGGAC
Source organism: Cryptotis parvus (assembly GCA_021461705.1). Taxonomy (NCBI): domain Eukaryota; kingdom Metazoa; phylum Chordata; class Mammalia; order Eulipotyphla; family Soricidae; genus Cryptotis; species Cryptotis parvus. The sequence goes on along the minus strand of JAJIBD010012875.1, from coordinate 6,804 downwards.
CCCATTGAGTGTAAACCAAGGCCAGCTGCAGATAAGCAAATGCTTTGCCTGTTGTAGTAACTCTACAGACCCTTCCAGCAAAGATTTATGGCCAACAGACTGGGAGTTCTATGTAAAGGTCTGAGAACGCAGTGCTGCTCCACCTTCTGGTTCTGGGTTTATATGGGTCACCTCAACTGAGCTGTACCTAGCGATGCTCTGCAGACCATGTGGTACCAGGATCAAACTCAGGTCACCTGAAGTCACCATGTCTCTCCCATAGAGGCTGAACCAGATACCATTCCCACCAACTCTGAGGGAGGTTTCTTTGATTCCCTTTTCCACCACACCACCACCCCCAACACAAGCATATTTCAGTTTTTTAAAAATATCTCTAAGCAAACATGAATCAAGAGGTCTTGTCAATAGGTGGAATCTACCACAAACATGGAGTCAGAGATTAGGTAAGACAGATAAGGGAACAGTGTGCTAATAATCGCCAAAAATGATAATACCAGCCTAGAACTGAGCATTGAATATAGACAAAAGATATACACAATAAACTCTAAATGTATTGCAATCTACAATGAGTAAGAGAAGTAAGAGAGAGAAAAAAGAGAGAGAGAGAGAGAGAAGAGATAAAGAACCTGCCATAGGTAGGCTAGGGAGGGGGGAGGAATTGGGATATTGGTGGTGGGAAATGGGCACTGAGTTGGGGTATGGGTGCTGGAACACTGTATGACTGGAAACCCCAAACATGAACATCTTTGTAATTGTATATCTCACGGTAGTATAATAAAATATTTTTTTAAAAATCTCTGCTACATTGGTTTTGTGAAATGTACACTGGTGGAGGGATGGGTGTTGGAACACTATATGGCTTAAACCCAATCATGAACAGTTTTGTAATGTCTCCATCACACAGTGATTAAAAATAATAAAATTAATAAATAAATGATAAAAAGAAGATGAAATATATATGTTATTCTTACTGGTGTGAGAGGGTATCTCACAGTTGTTTTGCTTTGCATTTCTCTGATCATTGGTGACAATGAATTTTTTTTTATATGCCTATTGACAATCAAACTCAGATTGTGCTTCGGAAGTTTGCTCCTGATATTTTCCGAAACCTTTAGTGAAGGAGTCAACTGCAGTATGTTAGTAGGGCAAGTGCCTTCCTTGCTGTCTTCTCTCCAATCCCTGCATTTTTCCCTTTGGTTTTCGTGGTGCGCACTGGTTTTCAGTATAGTTTAAGGACTAATAGTAGTGTTCAAGCTTGTGGAACCTATAAAATTACTACACTACCCCAACCACAAAGGACCCCAAACACTCTACCACAGTCCCTATGTGTCTTCTAGTCTGGTCTTACCACACCCCTCCCTTAATTGCAGTTTTAAACATAACCATCATGTTTGTCTCATTATAGTATAATACTTGAAGAAAGATTCTAAGAGATGTGCCCTAAGAACTGGGATTGTTCTTTTCTCTCCCTCCCTACTATACCCACTCTCCCTTATCCCCAACCGTAGTTTTCAGAGTTGTGTAGGGATTAAACAGCAAAACAATGCAGGTCATGAAGACTTGCTTCTTTTAGATTCCAGGTTTTGACACAATAAAACAGAATGGGCCAATGAACATCAATCAAGTAAGCTAGTACTGGGCTGGAGCGGTAGTCCAGCCGGTAGGGCATTTGCCTTGCCCATAGCCAACCCGGGTTAGATTTCAACATCCCACATGGTCCCCTAAGCACCACCAAGATAATTCCTGAATGGAGAGCCAGGAGTAACTCCTGAGCATTGCTGGGAGTGACCCAAAAAAGTCAAAAAAAGAAGAAAAAAGAAAAGAGAAAGGGGGTGGGCTGGAGTGATAGCACATTGGTAGGGCGTTTGCCTTGCACGTGACCAACCCTGGTTCGATCCCCAGCATCCCATATGGTTCCCTGAGCACCGCCAGAGTAATTCCTAAACAAAAGAGCCAGGAGTAACTCCTGAGCATCATCGGGCGTGACCCAAAAAAAGAAAACAAAATTTAAAAAAAAAGTAAATAAAAATAAACTAGTACCTCTACAATCAGCTATGTACTATTCTAAATGCAGGGTCCTCTGTTATGAGATAAATCAATTAAGTTCCAGCAAAGAGAATTTCAGATCATGTGAGCTGTGAAGAAGACAATAAGTTAGAAAGGGATTTCCCTTCCAAACTAGTATGGGAAGGAAAGTTTCCTGAGACACTGACATTTGGCTGAGACCCAGGTTAAGAGGAGGGAGCCTTTGATTTGCGGGAGGAACATTCCAAGAAGACACACTAATTGAAAACACCCTTGAGAAATCAGCCATTCCTCAAGGCCTGTGTGGCTGGAGTTCTGCGGAAGAGCCAGCGAGCAGGGCGGAGGACTGGGTGGAGGAAGAAAGCAGCCATAGCTCATTCCAGGTTTGGTTGTCCTCAACACTTACTTGTATGCCATAAAGGATAATGGTGTGATTAAGCAAGTGTTTATGAAAGGAACCTAGATTTCCATCTGAGGAAGAGACTGACAACAATAAAGCAAGGATGGAAACTCAGAGAGAGGTTTTGCTTAAACTTTTTCTCACTGTGCCCCCCACCCCCTGTTTTTATTTCTTTTTGGGTCACACCTGAGATGTTCAGGTTACTTTTGGCTCAGCACTCAGCAATTACTCCTGGCTGTGCCTAGGGGGACCATATGGGATGCCAGGGATCGAACCCAGGTTGGTTGCATGCAAGGCAAAGGCCCTCCCCGCTTGGCTATCACTCCACTGTGGCCCCTTTCTGAACTTGCTTCTTTCCTGAGGCCTGCGTGGTCCCATCAACTGCCCCCTCCTTAATCTCAAATCCTGGGCCTTTGAATATCCTGGGGGCTCACAGGGATCAACTCCTCCCCTCCCTCCATTGAGAAACAGTGGCCTAGAGGAAGAACATTAATCCCTCGGCCTAGTTTGAATCTTAAACTGATTGGCTTAGATTTAATAGGAGGAAAATACTCCGTTTTTTTTTTTTTAAACTTTTTTACATACACATGGGACCCCCTTCACGAAACGAATGAAGAACTGGGCCCTAGAGACGTTATGGTGGTAAAACACAATGGCCATACGTGCATCCTTACTGGGCTTTGTTCCCAGCACCACATATGGTGCCCCAAGCTCTGCTAGGAGTGATCCCTGAGCAGAGCCAGGAATCAGCCCTGAGCATTGCTAGATGAACACACCCCCACAAAAAAACACCCTCAGAATTGACTGTGAGCAGGATGCTTTTATGCCTTGATATTGTGCATTATAGAAACACATTTTTTGCTTAGTCTAATGATAAGAGTATCTTTTTGTTTTATTTATGGGCTCTGCTGTGGAAGCGATTCTGGTCTGTGCTCTAGGGTGGCTCCTGGAGATGTTCAGGTGACCATGTGGTACCAGGGCTCAAACCTAAGCTTCTGGTATGCAAAGCCTATAGCCAGCCCCTTTAGTCTTCTCTCCCTCCTCTATTTTAGTTTCACGATATCTGGTTTTTGCCCATAGTTCCTCACTCACAGCTCTCCAAAACCCTAGGAATTTTCTAAGTGTTGTACGTGATAAAGGTGGCTTTTATTTTATTCATAGAAGTGAATTTTGAAAACTATCTGAGGATAGGCTGGTTTCCAGTATAAACATTATGAATAGAGAATTGAGGTAAGAGGTTCTAAGATGGAGTTTACTTGTGGTGACCCATGAGCTGCCCAATCAGCTCTTCATACCATAATGATTCTCCATAAAATCCAAGAGGAGAGAACTTAAGAGTTAATGGTAAAATTTGGGGAGCCTCCCCATATCTCACACTATGTGCCTATTCTGTGAGAAATCAATAATCTAGTGGCTGTCTTCTGCGTCTGTGTGCCAGCCACCAAGTTAACCAATCTGAGGCGGTGTCTTAGGAGTCATCATCAGTAGCTGGTCAGTAAGGTTTCAGACTTGCATGGGGCCTGGAGTAGAGTATCTAATGTCTGAAGCTCTATTTTGTAGCCTGCCTGTCAAAAGCTACTCCTGAGGTAAAATAGACTGAAGTGATGGCAGTCTTGGGACTTTTGCCTAATATTTGTGAAATCTGATACCATTTGTGGGCAAATAGTTTGAGTATTGAATTGAATTCAATCAATAATTTAATTGGTTCTTCATCAATTGAGCGAGTTTTGAGGTAACTACTGGCATATCCGGGAGGGGGTTCTGTCGAGGTCCAGGCCACGGACACCAGGGCCACGCCTAAGCACCTTGGGCCGGAGGTAAGGTGAACCCCAGGGTGCACGCCAAAGCTGGTGCAAAGGGCCCAGGCACAAGCTCTCCTCGGAGAGAGCAAGGAAGCCAGCGGGGCAGGTCCTAAGACGAGTCCTCAGACAACCCACACATCAACTCAGGGAAGCCAAGGCTCCCGATCCTCTCATGAAAGCCACCCACCCAGCAGAGCCTCACAACAATTGGACGCACCTCCCAACTCCTAAGGGCTGCCATTTCCACATCCGACTTCCTCTCCACAATAACACCACCCAGCAGACCTGTCTATCAGAGCCCGGATCATCAACACCCACCCTGAGCCGTTTTTTTTTCAACCCGCCCAGGTATGCTGAGCCAGAGACTCTCGGACATGGGGCAGCCTACTTGCTCTCCCTGTCAGCTACTCATGAGGCGCCCGGGAGGCATGGCGCTTCTGCCCTGGCCTGCCACCCCAGCAGAGCCTCACAACAAGCCAGGTGACCCTCTCGACTCCATGGGGCCGCCATTTTCCACATCTGACTTCCCTCTTGTCACAACTCCACCCAGCAGACCAGTATCACCGAGACCCACCTGCAGCAGTGCTTTTTTCAATCCGCCCAGGTATGCTGAAACCAGAGACTCTCAGACATGGGGCAGAGCTGCTACTTGCTCTCCCGTGGCCCAGCCGCCCTGAGGTGCCCTGGGGAGGCATGGCAGCTTCTAGCCCTGGCCTGCCACCCCAGCAGAGCCTCACAACAAGCCAGGCCGGCCCCCAACCCCATGGGGGCCGCCATTTTCCACATCCGACTTCCTCCTCGCCACAACTCCACCCAGCAGACCAGACTATCACAGCCCGAATACCCACCCTGCAGCAGTTTTTTTTTTCAACCCGCCCAGGTATGCTGAACCAGAGACTCAGACATGGGGCAGAGCTGCTACTTGCTCTCCCTGTGCCCAGCCGCTCATGAGGTGCCCGGGAGGCATGGCGGTTCTAGCCCTTGGCTGCCACCCCAGCAGAGCTCTCACAACAAGCCAGACGACCCCCTGACTCCATGGGGGCCGCCATTTTCCACATCCGACTTCCTCTCGTCACAACTCCACCCAGCAGACCAGACTATCACAGCCCGGATCATCGACACCCACCCTGCAGCAGTTTTTTTTTCAATCCGCCCAGGTATGCTGAACCAGAGACTCAGACATGGGGCAGAGCTGCTACTTGCCTCCCTGTGCCCAGCCGCTCATGAGGCGCCCGGGAGGCATGGCGGGTTCTAGCCCTGGCCTGCCACCCCAGCAGAGCCTCACAACAAGCCAGACGACCCCTACTCCATGGGGCCGCCATTTTCCACATCCGACTTCCCTCTCGTCACAACTCCACCCAGCAGACCAGACTATCACAGCCCGGCTCGCCGCTAGCAGTTCATCAATAAATGCTTTATTTAGAGGTGACTACAACAGTATGCCACCCGCACGGCAAGCCTGGCAAGCTGCTCGTGTCGTATTTGATATGCCAAATACCAGTAACATTTATATTAGGTCATTCCCATGACCTAATATAATGGTTTGAGGCTCTTATGCTCCTGGAGCAAGCGGATGCCTTTGGCTCTACTAGCATGAGACAGGACATATGGAGATATTACTGGTGCCCGCCTAGCAAATAGATGATGAACGGAAGATAGTGATAGTGACTGGCATATCCCACCCAAGACGGGCAGAGCCTGGCGTAAGCTCCGTGTACATATTTAGACATGCCAAATACCAGTAAAAATTATAGACCTCATTCTCATGACCTGATAGAGTTTGAGGCTCTTATGTTCCTAGAGCAGGATGATGCCCTTGGCTATCTCACATGTGACAGGACGCATATATGTTACTACTGGTGCCCCTTGAGCAAATTTTATATATGGGAAGAGAGTAGATACAGTGAATTGAATTAAACTGAATTTCTGGCAACCCTATTGGTGCCTGAGTACTGGTTATTGGCATTGGGAAGCCTCCCACACCAAAAGTTGCAATTGAACTGCAGGTTCAGAACATAACCCTTGGCGACAAAGAACAAGAAATGTGTCAACAGTTATAAGACAGAGGCTGTGAGCTAGCAGCTAATGGTGAAGTAAGTATTAGGAAGCTAAGGGTCTCCTTGATCAAGGTTTGCGTAAAGATTTTTAGTCCACAATTCCCTTCCTGGGAGAAGATGTCTGTTTTCCTCTTGCCACAATGAGCATTGTAGGGCTGGAGCCATAGTACAGCCAGTAGGGTGTTTGGCCTTGCTCAAGGCTGACTCTGGTTGAAACCCCGCATCCTATAGTATCTCCTGAGCCACCAGATAATTCGTGAGTAGAGAGCCAGGTAGTAACCCCTGAGCATCACCAGGTGCAACCCAAAAAAATAGATTAGATAGATAGATAAATAGATAGATAGATAGATAGATAGACAGACAGACAGACAGACAAATGAACGAACGTAACAAATAAATAAAACAAATAAATAAATAAATAAATAAAATAAATAAATAAAAGAGTATTATAGCAGAAGCATATATTCTCTTCCAGAAAGAAGGGTGAGATGAGGAGAGTGACCTTCCACTTCTGTGTTTT
>JAJIBD010012874.1:0-71841 GCA_021461705.1 Cryptotis parvus | reverse complement strand
TCACTTTCGCCAAGGGTGATCCATGAGCACAGAGCCAGGATTAAGCCCAGAACATGCAGGGTGTGGCGGAACTCCTGGCCACAGTCGCTCAAATTACAAATCTGGTTTTAATTTTCACTTAGAAGAAATAGCAGATATGACTTGGGAATATAATTGAATGAATATCTGTCTGTATTCCACTCTCCATGTTGGAGAGAGAAGTACAAAGAGAAATGAGAGCAGAACAATTTTCTAGTGATGACTCAGCAGTACTTCTGGAATTTCTGCTTTCCTAATATTATTAGTCTAACTCTCACATATAGTTACAGTGGAAACTTTTGCGCATTCCATGACTATTTGGTCAGCTACCATGAAGGTACCCTAATACCCTCAAAAGCATAAGTCTTAGGAGATAAAAAGAACAAAAGACGAAATATGAAGTTTTCTGTGGATGGAGTTAGAGAGCAGTAAATTAGACCAAAACAAAGTGAAAGAGGGAAGGACAAATATGGATGATCTCATGCACTTGTGGCATAAGTAAAAAACAAAACTAGTGAACAGACAGTAGCAAACAATGACAAACTCTTGACCTTGGATTACAGAAGTGATTCATAAATGGGGTAGAGGGGGAAGGGATCAGACTAGAGGTGAACTACGGACAGACGTGGAGGGCTGTGGCTGAATGACTGTAAAACAATCCATAAACTCTAGCACTACCGTAACTGCTTTACCTACACCAGTATGCAATAAATAAATGACACCCATGATTGTGAGCCGTAGTAATATAAGGAGGATGAAGTTATAGGATAAAAAATTTAACTTTTAATTATTTTAAATATTTTATTATACCACGTTGAGTTATACAATTAAAAGATGTTCATGTTTGGGTTTTGGTCATCCAGTGTTCCAGCACCCATCCCTGCTCTAGTGCCCATTTCCCACCACCAATACCCCCACCTCTCCTCGCTTAGCCTGCCTCTATGGCAGATTCTTTATCTCTTCTCTCTCTCTCTCTCTCTCTCTCTCTCTCCTCTCTCCTTCTCTTACACATTGTGGTTTGCAATATGTACATTTAGAGGTTATTATATGTATTCCTTTGACTGTATTCAATGTTCAGTTCTAGGCTGGTATTATCACTTTCGACAATTATTAGCACACTGTTCTCTTCTCTGTCTTACCTAACCTCTGACTCCCACACATTGCAGTATATTCCTCCTATTGATAAGACCTCCTGATCCATGTTTTGCCTGACGTTGCATTTTAAGCGATTAGATTACACCTTAAAATGAAATAATGGGAGCCTCCATTTCAAAACAAAGGTTCGAATATTACCCCAGGACAATGCTACTGCTATCATCACTAAGAGAAAGAAATGACCCAATTGCAAAAGTCATATTTTTAAAGATTGCAGAAATGTGTAGAAGTAATAGAATTAGATGAACAGAAAGACACACAATGACAATCGATTATGGTCTGATGACCACCTATATCTCATTTTATTTGCCTGGGGAATTTTCTGGTCCTGGTTACAGCTTAGCTCTGGCAGAAATGCCTTGGGAGAGAGCAAACAGTGATTCTAGGTCAGCCAGGAGCAGAATCAATGCACTGTGGGTTCGAGGGCTAAGTTTTCCCAGACATTTCTCAATGCTGACTGCTTGGAGAGCTAAAGCAATAAGTAAGTCTAAAGAGAAGAGACCAGCGTTCCAAAGTAGCACTGAGAAAAAATTTAGAAATAAAGCCAGGAAAACAGTCTCAGAGAGACCTTGATTTCATTCGGTATCAAGTAAAGGCATGGGACAGAGAGAGATAGAAACTGAGGAAGTAGAAAATTGGATTGGGAGGATTTAAGACAGTAACAGAGAGTTCAGTATTCACCTACTATCTTCAAAGTACCTGCCCCTTGAGGTGCTGCATGTGTGGCCGCAGTGCCTGGCTGCGTCGCTGCATCGACAGGTGGCAGACAGAGGACAGGCTTGTCTATAGCCAGGACTCTGGGCCCTGGATGGTTGATGGTCTGACATAGGAAAAGACTGGGCCCCAGGGATGAACTCAGAACCAAGGCAGAGCCTGGCAAACTACCCGTGGTATATTCATTATGCTAGAGTCAGTAACAGTAGTGGACCTCATTCCCAACAACTGGAGACATTACTGGTGCCCACTCGAGCAAATGGATAACAATGGGAAGACAAGTAATACAAGTGATACAAGTGATGTCTAAAGAAGTCAAAGGGCCATTTCATCCATAAAGCATCAAAATGATATTAAAGATCACTTCACTTGTATTACTTGTCTTCCTGTAGTTCATCCAATTCCTCAAGCAGGCACCAGTAATATTTCCATACGCCTTGTCACGCTCTAGTGTACCCAAAGGCATCTGCTCACTCCAGGAACACTAAGCCTCACACCATTCCTTCAGGTCATGGGAATGAGGTCTATAATTGTTACTGGTTTTTGGCATATCAAATATGACACGGGTAGCTTGCCAAGCTCTTCCATATGGGAGGTATACTCTCATCTCATGCATTTACTGATGAACCACAATGGGGAGAGATAGGCTTTTCTCTTGGGTGGAGCTCTGATGATCTTTGGAGTCCAGATTTTGAAAATGGCGGCCCTCATGGTACGGAGGTTACTCTGGCTTCTTAAAGAGCTCTATTGGGATGGTGGGCCAGGGCTAGAACTTGCCTTCCCTCTGGGGCACCTCATGATCAGCTGAGCATAGGGAGAGCCGGTAGCAGCTCTGCCCCATGTATCTGAGTTATATAGAATTCCACTCTATATGGAATATGTAATATATGGAATATATGGAATACATGAAATCTATAATTATACTATATGTGGAATATTCCATATATGGAATGTGAGTGCAATATGAGTGCCTAGTGATATTAAAGATAGAATGGGAAAACTTGAAGATTAAAGGACTAAATAACCTATATTACATAATAAAATTTAGGTTAAATCACTAGTAATATATTACATATTATTATGGGGGATTTATCATTTGAATAATAAAAATAGTCTGAGGAAACTGAAATCAAGGTGGAGGATGGCAAGATGAAGCAGACAGGAAGTAACAGGGGCCAGGGCTCAAGGATCTCGGTTACAGGGTTGCTGTGGAGACGTGGTATAGCTATAGACCCAAAGAGTGAAGCCAGTAATAATGAAAGGAGATCCAAACACAGTAACCAAGAATTGGTATAACTATCGGGCCGAACATTACAGCCAATAATAATGAAAGGAGATCCGAACACAGCAACCAGACTGAATAATGTGCCTGTCAAGGACACAGGCTTGGGTGTGGGTGTGGGGGTGCAGTGGGTGGAAGCTGAATGGGACAGTGATGGAGGGAAGTTGACAGTGGCATTAGGACTGGTCTAGACCACTGTGTGCTCCAGACTCAACTGTGGATAACTTTATAAATAATGATGGGTTCAGAGGAAATTAAACAGGCCAGGATTTAGAGACAGGTAGGCCAGGTGATTGTCTTGCATGCAGCTGACCCTGATTCAGTCTCTGGGACCACACAGGGTCCCTCCAAGCATGTCAGCAATCCCTGAGCATAGAGCCATGAGCATGTCCTCATACTCCTTTAATACCCAATCCACTCCATCCATCAGATTGAGCATTAAAGGAATGATCTGCATGTTACAAAAATTTCACTTTGACCCCACACTTGACGTGATCAAAATGGGCACAATAGGGCAGAAGGAGGCTAGAGGGAGGTAAGAAGAGTAAAATCCTCACCTCCCTTAATGAGCTCAAGATTAGAAGAACCTTAGAAAAGTGGGTAGCTGGGTTAATAACAGGAAGGTTGTGCAATGAAATTAAAGCTGTATCTCTGTCCAATTGTTAGCGATTACATTCAACATATTTTAAACTTCATCCAATCAAATATTTCCTAAATTATAGCCTGAGATTTGTGTTTATTAAAGTTTTTCTCTAAATACCAACTACCTCAATTTTTATATGCTTACAACTTATTTTTGTTAAATCATATTTCTATAGTCTAAATATAGTTTAATTTTGCATGGATTTATATTGATAGTTTAAAATTTTAAACTGTACCTATATGCACATATGTATACACATTTAGTCACTAATTTATATAAATAGGTAATAGGCCAATGAACTAACATACTCAGTTTAAAATTTAACTCAGTTCTATTATGTTGTAATGAGGAAAAAGTAAAAAAAAATGTTTTTAATGTATTGAACATCATTGTAGAAGTGCTTTAAATCTTACAAAAGCAATTTGAATCTGAGTAAATTCAGACAAATCAATACATATTATATCATAAAGGAGTTTAAACTTTTAAAGCATTAAAAAATTTCGCATGTGAGGGTTTAGTCATCCTTCCTAAATTGAAGATCAATTGGTGCTTTCAGTAAACTGCTGGAAAGTTTGCTGCGCTGGGGCCGGAGAGAGAGTGCAGAGATCAAGGCACTGGCCTTGCATGCGTCCCCCTCGTTTAAGTCCATGAACTGCACACATCAGGAGTGAGTCAGCCGAATGATACAATCACATCAAACCAGGGTCATTCATGCTCTCCTCCAGGACACTGCCAGCCTCCAAAATGGGCAGACTGGAAACATCAGGTCAATTCGTGACAATCAAACAATGGGACGTGGAGTGAACCAGAACAGGGAGGTTCTAAGAGCCGTTTGTGCTTTACCCTTGCCGATTCCCTGTTAAAGCTTCATTCACACTATTCTTTTTTTTCAATATTTTATTATACCTCCATGAGATATACAATTACAAAGATGTTCGTGTTTAGTTTCGGGTCATCCAGGGTTCCAGCACCCATCTCTCCACCAGTGCCCATTTCCCACCACCAATGTCCCCAAATCCCTCCTCCCTCCCCCTAGCCTACCTCTATGGCAAGTTTTTTTTTATCTCTTTTCTCTCTTTCTCTCTTCCTTCTCTTACACATTGTGGATTGCAATACATACATTTGGAGGTTGTCAGTTGTATCTTTCTGCCTATATTCAATGCTCAGTTCTAGGCTGGATTATCACTTTCGACAATTATTACCACACTGTTCTCTCTCTCTCTGTCTTACCTAACCCCGGACTCTCATAGGTTTGTGGTAGATTCCTTAGACAAAACATCCTGATACATGACTTGTCTGACCTTGTATATTGGTATTATAATATATATACAAATATATTTATATCATGCAAATAAATGCAGTCATTCTATATCTGTCTTTTTCCTTCTGGTTTCACTCAACATGATCCTCTCCATGTCTATCCAATTATAGGCAAATTTCATAACTTCATTTTTCCTAACAGCTACATAATATTCCATTATGTAGATATACCAAAGTTTCTTTATCCATTATCAGTTCTCAGGCACTCTGGTTGTTTCCAGATTCTGGCTATTGTGAATAGTGCTACTATAGAAATAAAAGTGCAGCTGATATTTCTGCTGTGTGTTTTTGGATTCCCAGTTTATATTCCCAGGCTGGGTTGAAGAGCAGCTCAAATTTTAGTCTTTGGAAGAATGAATCGATATTGTCAAAATGGTTACTCTCTAGAGCTTTATTTATTCAGAGTCAATGTGGTCCCTATAAGGATACAATGACATTCTTCAAAGAAATTGACCAAACACTCCTGAAATTTGTGTGGAATAATAAACCCCCCATGAATATCTAAAGCAATCCTTCTGAAAAAGAAGATGGGAGGTTTCACCTTTACGAACTTCAAATTGTACTACAAAGCAGTGGTAATTAAAACAGTGTGGTATTGGAATAAAAAGAGACCTGTGGACCCATGGAATAGAGTTGAGTATCCAAACACCCACCCTTAAAGACATGATCATTTAATCTTTGATAAAGAAGCAAAAAGTACGAAATGGAGCTAGGAAATTATAAGCATGCATGCAGAAAAGCAGAGATGAAAACAGGGTGGGAGCTTTTAGATATAAAGGGCAACTTGAGCAAAACGGAATAAGAAATTGTCATGACTTTATACTTCAGAGTGCCTCTGCTTTGCTATGGCACAGCCTCTTTTTTCCACGGTCCTACTGATGCTTGTCATTACTCCTCAATGTCCTCCTTCAGTTAAGAGAATCATATTATATGGATTCTCTGGAGTTTGCTTTTAGATTTTCATTGGTCTCTGCATGACAAGGCAACAACATTGTTGAATGTCCCTACCATTATTTGCAGAAATCTTTAACGTCATGCCACAAGTGTATGAAATGCTTTGGAATGAGTTTTCTCAATGTCTCTGTCAATTTAAGCAATGGCTCACGTGTTGAGATCCAGGATGGGGAGCAATATTGTGCTGAATATATGAGCAACCCCTGAGCTTGCTGATGACTGCGCAGGAGACCATTACACTTGGATAGTTCTCGTGTGGCTATTTGTCTCTTAATGTGTGTGTATGTCTCATTTCCTGACAGCGAACTCCTCTGGCTGGAAGCTGAAGGAGCAAATTCCATACACTTTGGACACCTAGAAACTATTCTTGCTCCTCTCCTTCATTTAGTAAGTACAGCTGTGCTTACACTATCAGTAATTAGCTCAGTCCTCTTTATTAACGTCTGGACAATACCTACCCACAAAGGAGGGGAATCAGAGTGCCTGTATTTTTCCTTTCTAACTACTGATTCAGATTCTAGAAGCATCAAGCTATTCTTTTCACCAAAGGGGGAGATTAAAACAGAAGAGTACTCAAGTTCTAGTTGGCTTAACAACTGCTTGCATCTCTATTTTTCCAGCGGTGGGAGGAAAGAACCAGCAGAGAGGGGTGACTAGGAACCAGGCTTCACAAACAAGCTTGCACTCTACCACTTGAGCGACATCCCCACCCACTGTTCCAGGCCCCAAACACTCATTTCCTAAATACTGCCTTCTAGGAAGAGAAAACCTACTCAAAGCATTTCGTGTGCTTGGGGGCATGAGGTTAAAGATTTCTGTAGATAGCTGCAGGGGCATTCAACAATGCTATTGCCTCGTCATGCAGAGACCAAAGAACAGGTCTAAAAAGCAAACTCCATGCAACCTATATAATCTGATTCGCTTAACTGAAAAAATCATCTGGCTCTAGAAGCACATGTACGAAAGAGTTCTCAACATAGGAGCTAGAGAAATAGTGCAGGCTCTCACCTTGCAGCAGCCGACACCACTTCAAGTTCATTGCTTGCACCATGTGCTTGAACCAAGCATTACACCACCAGTTGACTGAGAATCACAAGGCAGGTCTCTGAGCACTGCTTGGGAGTCTTCACCCACGCACCCCCAACTCACCCCTTTTAGTGGACCAATACTATTAACACAGGCTACTTTGAATTTAAACTTAGTTTCTTCTACTACTTCTTCATGACCTGCTATGGATATTTCCCTAATATCTCCACCCAAATCTGCTTCGCTTTTGTTTTAGGAATCAACAGAAACAATTGATGAAATGAATAAAACCATAGTCTCCTTTTGGGAAAGTATTCGCAAAACCACTTATGTGTGTCTTTCTTCTTCATAACTCCCTGTCTCCCCATTGGTGGTAGTCAGAAGTAAAATGTGTGCTCAATATTAAACATTAGGGAGAAGCACATTAACTGAACAAATAAATGTGATAGGTAAAATCCTAGTTGATGAAGTGCTCTCTTGGTCTAGCCTTGTCTTTTTCTTGTCTTAATTATTAATCATCCTACCTTTAGAAATGGCCCAAGTGGTACAACTAAATGATGTCTATGTATGTATAACGTAAAGAGACATTGTCTCCCTATTATAGAACTAAGACGACAGTATTTGTGGAATGTTTTTGGAAATGTCTTTCACATGTCTTATGCTCTCTGAACCTTCTCCTCTCTAATTATGACAAGTCTGTAGAACAGAAGGTCTTTTCCAGCCCACAAGCACATCAGACATGGACCAGAACAATAGTACAGCAGGTGCAGCACGTGCCTTGCATTTTGCCAACCTGGATTTATCACCAGAATATCATAAGTTCCCTGAGAGGACTTATGGGGCATCCTCTGAGCCCCTCCAGGAATAAAGCCTGCATGCAGAGTCAGGAGTAACACCTGAGCACTGCAGGGTGTGTACCCCATCCCCCAAAAATGAATGATGAACACTGGGCATATAGAAAATCACATCACACTCATGGAAACTAATGCTCTCCCTCGAGTAAAGGAGAGGTCAGTTTCAGCATCACACATGGAAGTTGCCATTCTGCAGGCAGAGGAGAGCCATTGTTAGGATATTTGTGCTTCAGAACCCTTATATATAACTGTAGCTCTTATGTGAGTTATTCCTCAAAAAGGTCCCCGTTTCTTCAAGTCATCAATGTAGCAATTAAACATGTTTCTTTTATACTGCTTGTCATAGATTGGTAGTTCTCACATCACTAATTATGATTCAAGTTGAACTCAAAGTATTTCCCCCAATAGAATACATTAAGTTTGAAATGTGTTCCTCTTGTGATTAGAAATTCAGAGAGCCAAATAACACCATGTACAGCCTAGAAATTGTTTTCCTACTTAAATGTCCCAATTATTTTATTAAAGAAAAAAAGCCCTCCTAATGTGTTTAAAAACTTGCTTTTGAATGAATTCCCTTATAGTTAATTTGCTTCTTTGATGGATGTGGTAGATACAGATATATTCAAAAACATCTCTAAATCCACTGTCTTCTAAATGGAGGCAGGTCTATTTTCATTGAGAAGAATGAAATTTAAATGAATATAAAGTTTAATCTTCCTTTGAAGACACAGAAGCAAGAATTCAGATGCAATTTCAGAAAACACTGAAACCTTCACAGCATTACATAGCAATGCAATTTTATGTCCTTTAGAAATGGATGGTGTAAACAAGATAAAATGTATGAAAATTAAGCTTGCTCTTAAGCCCATGTTATGCCTTTGACATATCTGGCTTGCCTATTTTGTGTATCTTTGCTTTCTTATTTCCACTCATTCTCTCCTTGATACATACTTCTTTCCCCTCACAGATGTATAAATATATTTAAATAAAAACTGTACTGTATCACAAAAAATAATAAAATTAGATAGAGCCTGAACTATAGCATACTGGGTATGGCGATTGCCTTGCTTTCCTTACACGCTGCGGACCCAAGTTCCTTCCTAGCAATCCGTATGGCCCCAAGTCCACCAGGAGTGATCACTGAGTGCAGAGCCAGGACTATGTCGTGAGCAGTGCTGGGTGGCAGCCCCTAAAATGAAATGAAATAAATAGCCATGCACATGCTACGTTACTCTACAGTAAGCTTGATGGGAAGTTCAGCCACAAGGAAGAGCGGTTTCATGAAGCAGCTGAGTGTGTTTCTGAGACAGTTTCCTTTCCTTTGCCAACATCCGTCTGCGTGT
Organism: Cryptotis parvus; assembly: GCA_021461705.1. Lineage (NCBI taxonomy): Eukaryota > Metazoa > Chordata > Mammalia > Eulipotyphla > Soricidae > Cryptotis > Cryptotis parvus. The sequence continues at coordinate 62,532 of JAJIBD010012874.1, read as the reverse complement.
TCAGTACCAGGAATACGGTGTGATAACTGGCTTCTGCACTTGGGGGGGTGAGGGGAAGATGTACACGATGTATATGTTAGCTCTATGTGAATCCTTTTAGTCTGTGCCATAGTTCTTTTAGAGATAGGGACACAATACTGAATATTTCTAGTATATAACAGCTTATTTGAAAATCCACTGTCTATGACTAGAGAGTGTGCACTAGGTAGATCGCAACTTTGCTGCAGGAGTCTCGGTCAGGCTCAGCTCCCAGTATGACTTGCTTCCCTGCCCCCTTCAACAAGTGTCCCCCAACAAATAGGATAATAAAATACAGTAACGTTCCCAATCAGATCCTTTCTTCCACATGTTTTAATAACCGCTGTAAGACCAACACAAGACAGACTTTCCTAGAAACATGAAAATAAAACAAACTTCCTTTCTGCTATATCTCTTCATAATATTACCTCTTACACTCGGATTAGTCTTTGCGGTGCTGGGGAACATATGTGATGCCAGGGAGACTGGCTGGACACAGCAAGGCGACGCCCTACGTGTGCTATTGCTCAGGCCCCATAAGGTGACTATGTTTTTAATTTTGAAAACAAAATCAGATGTTAACAGATCTTGAATTATAGAGTGATAAAGTGCTTGGAGTTTGGCATGATAATGGCTAGTGCCAGATGAATAGAGATGTCCAGAGGCAGATGGCAGCAAGAAACAGGAGCACAAAACTGGTTACACAGAAGAGGAAAGAGGTATCCCAAGGTGAGAAGGCAAACACAAAAGGTAACACAAGAAATAGAGAACTACCTGAGTTGGCAGGTAGTCACACACTGAATGTCATAGGAAGGAAAACGAAGAACCAGAAAGTTGTCAAGAAACACCACCAGTAACCAAAGATTTTGATAACAGGAACCAAGAACCAAGCCCAATAGTTATGGCATGTCTCGAAAATTCGACCTCAACAGCCTCCTCAGTATATCCTTGGACCCTGACCTTCTAGCCCAGTGCCCCAGTGCCAGAAACAGAAAGATGAAAGACAAAAGGAGAAATGTGCTGTCAGGGTCCAATTTTCAAAGAGGGAGTACATACTTTACAGCTCCAAGGATTGCTCAAGAATCAAAAACGAACAAATAAAGGTACCAGGAAACACCTAAAAAATTACCTCTTATAGTATCTCCTCACCATATTATTCCTTACATATTATCTCTTTACCATATCGCTCTTACATACTTCAGCTACACTTTACTGACCTCTTATTCAGATCTCATTTTCTCATACTAAACATAGATTATGATGCTTATGCTACCAGACTTCCATTTTAGAATGGTGCTTGATACAATCATTAATGTGAAGATGCAGTTCTATTCTTTCTTTATTGATTGGTTTGGGGGCCAAACAGTTCTCACAGCTTTCTCCTGGGTCTATGCTCAGATATCACTCTTGGTGATGCTTAGGGCACCCTATGGGTGCCGAGGATTGAATCTGATTCACCCTACCTGCTGTACTATCTCTGTGCCTATAAAAGTGTATTTTTTGAAGCCCTGAGGTGGGCCCTCAGGAGACAGCTGTAAGGCTCGGGCACATGGGCACACACAGACACCTCTCAGCACATCACTGGTGGACCCAGATCTGCCATGTTCTATATCTGGTGTCAGGTAACCTCTGATATGATCGTGAGCAGTGGCCACTGGGGAGTCCCCAGAAATAAATATTGGGGCTTCTTCGGTAAGGTGGTGAGACTTTTCTAATTTATGGAAAAGTTTTTACATTTTAATTTATTTTCTTTTAAATAGTCCAGCATTTACAATTTTCAATATTTACCATAATAGAAAAGATAGTATTAAAAAAGAAAATTTACAGTTTAATGACCAGATTTATATCACATATTACATCCAGCTTTTGTTCTGTTTCTTGTTTTTATTGTGTGATCCCAGAAAATTATAAATGTTGTCTTATATAAATGTGAATAATCTTATCACCAGGTTTCAAATGAGACAAGAAATTATCAAATAAGGATATAAAGGTTTAAGGCACTAAAGTTAAGGATTTTTTTTAAATATTCTATGAGGTCTTTTCAAGTTTTCTTTCAAGGAACTTTACACATAAAAGTTACTTTCTAAGTAAATGTTCTGAAGAAAAGTTATGTCTTAGAAAGCAGAATGGGATGAAAAAACACAGATACTAGGCGAGATGCCTGTGAAAGTATTTCTCTAGTCTTTATGGGAGTGTAACATGTTATAAGAAACAAGCCCAGGGTCACAGAGATAATAAATAGCAAAGCCCTTCAGCTCTCGTGGTAAGAACATAGCAGTTGGAAAGTCTAATCAGAAGCTACTGTTTTGTGGTGAATTGTGATGATTGTCATGTCTAATTTGTCATTGTCATTGTCATGCTGTGTCTGTGTATGCACACAGCTCTTTATAGACAGGTAGAGTCCATTTTTCTCCCCGTTTTGATCTGCCTGGGCTTGGAACCTACTTTAACTAACAGAATCTGGAAGAGGGGCCTGGGGCCGTTATGTATTAAGTCCTTGTTGAGGCCAGGCTTGACATGGAGGTGCTCAGATTAACCAAGAGACAGCGATTTGGGGCGCCTAGAAGGAGAAGAAGATCGTAGATAAAGGAAATTGCACATTGTGATCAGGCGGTCTGTGAAATACAGCTCCAAGGGAAACCCGGGGCCTGCCCGGCTTCATGTGAAACAAAAAATAAACACCACAATTACTTATTAGTGACAGATATTTAAATAAGGATATCTAAAAACGGAACACAGCCAGTGCAAAATTTAAAATCACTGATGGTGCTTTGGGGAGTTTAGTCAGTGTGTGATGAATGGGGTGAACTCGATAAGGAGGCTTCGCTGGAAAGAGCCACAGAGTTTTCCAGTGTTTTTCAAGTAAAGTTCTTTTCTTGGGGCCGGAGCGATAGCCCAGCGGGTAGGGCTTTTTGCCTTGACGCAGCCCGGGCCTAAGCCGGCCCGGGTTCGATCCCCGGCATCCCATATGGTCCCCTGAGCACCGCCAGAGGGTAATTCCTGAGTGCAGAGCCAGGAGTAACCCCTGAGCATCGCCAGGTGCGACCCAAAAAAAGCAAAAAAAAAAAAAAAGTTCTTTTTCTTGTTTATGCTAGGTGTCACTGATCAATATCCAAATCTACCTAAAACTGTTCTAAATAAATATTGTCACTTGTATCACTTGTTTTCCCGTTAGTTATCAATTTGCTCGAGCGGTACCAGTAATATCTCTATAGGTCCTGTCAGATGCTAGTGTAGCCCAAGGACATCTGCTTGCTCAAGGAACACAGAGAGCCTCAAACCATTCCTTCAGGTCATGGGAATGAGGTCTATAATTGTTACTGATTTTTGGCATATCAAATATGACACAGTTAGCTTATAACTGAGCACAATTGTGGACTTTGTATACCGTACTCCAAAAGAAGCCACTGGTGACTCCGCCCCAAGCTATACTAAAGATAACACTTTACAGTGCTGGTGACTTTGCTGTAATTTTATTCCCAAGTATCCATCAGGCAGATTCAAAGCCCTCTTTGTCAGAGTCACTTGTAGCTTTTTCTTGACCTCAAACAAAGGATTATTACTTTTTAAAAAGTTTTTAAAAAAAAATTAATTGTGGTACAGATCCTACCCAGTTCTTTTGGAAACTAATCATATCACTTGATTTGTCTGCCCTATTTTCTATACAGGATTATACCAAGTTTATTGTTACCTCTCCAGGGTGAAAACATTTCACATACCCATCAACCCTAAAACACAAACAAAACAAAATACATATGTACAATCCTGTCATTTGCATCAGCCAATGATATGAAATACTAAGCAAAGTGATTAAGACTTGTAAGATTTTTATTATTCACTTTACAGAAGACATAACTTTGTGAAATGTTATATTCTAAAGGCTTTATTTTCATCATTTATAACTAAAATTTTCAATAAACATGTAATTAGTCTTTAACATGTTATAAAACATCTATTAGGCTTCACTATTTTTAAATGTTTCTGTTTTGTTAACTCAAGGAATGCAAGTCCTTTCATTATTATTTCTCACTATGAAACTAAAATTGTAAACTGATACTAATATTTAAGAACAAATGATAAATGGATGAATTAAGGTTTTCTTGTCAAAGACCCCATTTGGAATGCAATGGAGTTAATAAAATGATTACCGATTCTTTAGGTGCTGAAGTTCAATTTCCAAGTTGTCATTTGTGTCTTTCTGTTCATCCAAAGCTCTCTGAGTTTGTGGATCTGATGCCGGAGAGCATCCAGCTAGAAGTAAAGTGGAAAGCATTATTTGAGAAGAATTTGTGTACATGGTTACACAAAAACACCCCCACCCGAGCTGGAGAGATGGCTTCGAGGGTTGCAGTGCCCTTTACACAGGCTCTATCTCTCTCCCTCACTGCTCATTATCTCTCTCCCCTACGTCCAATCCCGCACCCCAGATCCAATCCCTGACACCCAAGGGTTCACCAAGCACTGTCAGGATGTGGTCCAAAAAATTAAAAAAAATGTGGACCCTTGATTCTATGGCTAAAAATTTAATTTTGTTTCTAAGCATTATTTTTACTTCCCCCTATTTTATCATTCAAATTTGTTTTTATATATCTATGATATAGGATAAGATAAAATGCACACTTATACAAGTTTAAACAGTGGAGACTCTACAAGACTCTAAACAAGCTACGATTTTGGCTTTGAACTTTCTTAAGAAAAATCAATCCTAGATATTGTTCCTTCGTCTCCCTAAAATTTAAATATCGGAAAGCTATAAATTGGGAAGTCTTTGTTCTTCCTCTCCGAAGAAGTTTCATAGTATAGACTTAGGTGTGGTTTACTGCTTTCCTTTGAAGTAATTTTAAGCAATCTTACACTTTCAATTGAATATCTGAACGTGTTATGTAAATTTTCATGTTGACTGTGCCGTTATTTTTACAAATAATCAAATATTTCTAACTACATACAATGTAAAATTACTGCTAAAGATGAAAAATAACCCAGTTGCACTGTTCCTAATCCAGTGTTATATAAGCGAGATTAAACAATCTGTTTTGGTTAAAATATACTCTATACTTAGCACAGAAATGTTGATTTAACTTCTTAGTTTAAAACATTAACATTTATAATACCCATAGTTTGTTCATTTCCAAAAGCCTTATGGTTATTTATACCTAATGCTATTGCTTTTATGTATATAATCTAAGATTAATTATTTGCTAAAAATTATAGCAGACTTGTACAACATTTGTAGGATTCAATTTAGTCAATTTTATATAAAATGTGTTAGGAATTTTTATAGCTATTCTATGTTTGATAGTTTTCATTTCTATGCATTTTTAATATAACATTTGCTCATGCATTAGGTTTATGTTGCATTTCAATTATATTTTATATAGTGTGTTATTCAAACAAATAGAAAAATGGGCCTGCTTTACTAGATAAACACTATAATAGTCACTATCACTATCACTGTCTTCCCATTCATCATCAATTTGCTCGAGCGGGCTCCAGTAACATCTCCATATGTCCTGTCTCATGCTAGTAGAGCCCAAGGGCATCTGCTCGCTCCAGGAACATAAAGAGCCTCAAACCTTTATATTAGGTCATAGGAATGACCTATCATAAGTGTTACTGGTATTTGGCATATCAATTACAACACGGGCAGCTTGCCAGGCTTGCCGTGCTGGTGGCATACTCTCGTAGTCACCTCTAAATACATCATTTATTGATGAACGCTTTAAAGTTTTATCTTATATATTACTTAACATCTGCTATAAAGTTGTAGGAAGGACCAGAGCCATAATACAGTGAGTAAAGCATTTTCCTTGCATGCAGCTGATCTGGATTCAATCTTCGGCATCCCATATGGTCCTCTGAGCACCACCGGGACTAATTCCTGAGTGTAGAGCCAGGAGTAACCCCTGAGCATTGCCAGGTGTGACACAAAAAGAAAAACAATAAAGTTGTAGGAGATCTAGCATGCAAGCAGACTATTTTTGGCTTGTTTTGTCTTCATATTTACACTATTTGAACAATAATCAAAATATTGAACATTCATGTTTCATTAAAATTCATTTTCAGAAATAATTTTAATATATGATGTATGATAAAAATACAAATTAGAAAAGAAAATAGGGTAATAGTTTTTTACTGGAATGTAATCTAATTTTGCATTTTCAACTTCATTTTTAAATAGCTGCTTTGGAAAAACAACCAGTCCAGAACGCCAGTACCAAGGAGAGTTCTAATATAATTTCGTTTCTAAACTGAAAGGATTATTTAATGTTAGTCTGAAACTCTGTTCAACACTCTTTAGACATCTTACCACAGTCATATATCCTAGTCCAGATTTATTCTACTTAAGTTGAGAAAAATCAGGAACAAACCTTGAGCACCGCCAGGCATGCATCATGCCCCCAACTCAACCCCCCAAAAATTGTTTTTGTGAACAATTTATCACAATTATTACATCAAGAAAACACAATGGCAGAAGTGCTCTAATATTATATTTTCCAGACCTGTCAACTTTTCTTAAAATGTCTATGAGACACATCTTCATGCTAAAGTCACCTATATTTTCTCTCAGTGCGTTTCTTTTCCCAAAGTACCTCCTCTTGTAAGTAATTATCCCAGATTTTGTGCATCATGCTCCAGCAACCTTTGTCACTTCCATCAGAAAACAGAAGGGCTTTATTGATGCTAGTTGTGCTTGATTAATCTTTTTCTTTCCCATGCCTCTGTTTACATGATCTTCCCTCAAATGTCCTGCTCTGCTACTCCGAGGGTCTTTAGCACTCAACACCTAAACTCTGATGTCACGAATCAACACAGAATCTTTTTCATTATAAATGATTTGTATTTTCCCTACTACTCCAACCTGTAATCTTTCATGGATACCCTGATGAGTAATTTTTTTGGTATCTTTCATATATTTTGCTCAGTTCCAAATACCCTATTTCATAGATTTTATACTTAAAATTTCCTGAAAAGAGAGGCAGAGAGATTATACAGACCCAAGTTTGATCTCTGTAACCACCAGGACATGTCACAACAGGAGCTTTCCTAAGGCCAGAACAGGAATAAGGACTGATAACTACTGGGTATCACTTGTATCACTTGTCTTCCAGTTGTTCATTGATTTGCTCCAGCAGGCGCTAATAACATCTCCATTTGTCTCTGTCACTTGCTAATATAGCCCAAGGGCCTCTGCTTGCTCCAGGAACATGAAGAGCCTCAAACCATTCCTTCAGGTCATGGGAATGAGGTCTATTATTGTTACTGTTTGGGGCATATAAAGTATGTCATGGGTTGCTTGCCAGGCTCTGCCATGCGGGTGCTCTTAATTTTTGTATTTACTGATGTATTTAGGATTTGATGCTCTCACTGGGTATGGGCAGAAGTGAAAAAATAAGTAAAATTTGCTCAAACAATAAAAAATGCTGGTGTTAGTTTTTGACAGTGGTATGATTTATATACTGGCTTTATCTTTCTCCACTAGAATGAAAATTCAATGTGGAAAGAATTTTCATTTTATTTTTGTACATATGTCATATGATTTCAAGTGTTTGTATGCTAGAATAATAAATATGCCCTTCTGCTTTTGTTAAAATTCTTTTGCCCAGTAACAGGCTAATGTTTGAAAAAATCTCCATGATTTGCAAATTTAATTCAATATTTCATGATTGCAGAATAGTCTCTTCGATCCTATCACATCCCTGTAAGACCCCAAATGTCTGCCTGAAACCTGAATAGGTTCCCCAAAATTGAGGATTTCAAAAATATCTATTTAAATTTCTATAATATGTTGGGTGGCATGCCCTACTTCACGTTCAAGTTACACTTAGCTTGCAGCCCCTCCCAGCTCTGCTAGGGAGGCTCTGAATCAGCTCTGATGCTTGTAAATGCCAGAAGGCCACCTGAAGTGCTGCATTTCAATATAGTTGTTTACCTGTATTCATCTCTAGATAGCCCAGCCCACAATGGGCCAAGCTGGGAAGTTTAGGTGGATTTCTATCTATAAAATAAGTTGGGAGAAGAGAAAAGGCCCTTTTGCCATTTTGGCTTTCCTTGGCTTCTGCCTGTCCATCCTCTCCATTTTCTGTTGGGCTTCAACACGTGGTGGTAGCCATTTTGGCCTACACGTGGCTGGGGCCCAGTGGGAACCCAGAGTCTGGAGTTTTCCCCTTCTTGGATTGTATATCAGAACCTGTGATAGTAAAGCCTTTCAAAACTGTGCCAAATTCCTAAGTGTTCATCCATTCCTTGCCGGCTTCAGAGGTAGAAGGGAATTCGCTTCCTGGTATTGTTGGGGACCCCAGCGGCTCCTGGACAATAATAGAAACAAATCAGCAAAGTAACAAAGGTGCCAGGTGTAATCTGAGCTTCAGAGATTCACAGGCAGAGAGCAGCAAGGGAGGAAGGGTGCTTGCCTTGCATGCAGCTGAACCAGGTTGAATCCTCAGCACCAGACAGTCCCTTGACCCTGATATGAAGTGATCCTTGAACACAGAGCCAGGAGTAAGTCCTGAGCAAAGGCACGGTGTCCCAAAAGACAAACAAAAAAGAAAAAGAAAAAGCCTCAAAGATTTGTAAACATTGAGTTCAGCTATAAAGAAATGATGTTAATGGGCCGGGCGATAGCCCAGCAGGTAGGGCGTTTGCCTTGCATGCGGCCAACCCGAGTTCAATCTCTGGCATTCCATATGGTCCCCCCAGCACAGCCAGGAACAATTCCTGAGCAAAGAGCCAGGAGAAACCCCTCAGCATCGCTGGGTGTGACCCAAAAAAAGCAAAAAAAAAAAAAAAGAAATGATGTTAATTTTGGTTTTGGGAATAATAAAGAAAAGGCTTGACTAGTAGACTCTGTAGACCAAGGCACAGACATCACTTTGCTCTGCATTATGTCATTTAGGATATGGAGAGTACCAGCCACCTGATACTCTGGCAAGTCTTATGGGCCAATTTGCTCCAACTGCTCCACAACAACAGCCACAACGGGTGTCTGTATAATCTTCCCAGCTTGGACTTTTGATTAGGAGGATGAGAAATGAGAAATGAAGTCACAAACTCGCTAAGTGATCACTCAGTAATTTCCTGAACACCACTCCTGAGATGCTGCCCTTGGAATAAATGACAAAACATCACGATTAACCAACCACAATTAATATAGACTAAATTTTAAAGATACTATAAAAAATGAAACAGTTTGAATCATTTTATTTAGTATTATGCTGTAATACATTCTCTATAACCACAAAATCATACAAATTAAGAGAAATAATTTATTACAAAGTGTTGGTGACTCCTGGTGGAAAGCAATTTCCTTTTTAATAAGCTGATGTATAAAATTTGTGTTATGATTTTAATATCAAAATTAATCTTACATCTGATATTCCAAAGATGTTAAAGGTAATAGGAAAATAAAACATGTTTTCCCGCAATATGCGATATACCAGAATTATTTTAGTTTCTTTGCATACTTCATTTTCTTAAAAGTAATCAAATTTCATATGACCTTAAAACTTTCATGAAAATTGGCTAGTACATAACATCCTTGGTTAGGAGGCAATTGTTAAGATGTTCAGGAATTGTCTAAGAGGCGTGCACTGGATAAGAATATTGCCAGTCAAAGGAGATAGGTCACAAAACCAAAGCGTGTACATATGCAGAAGTCCCAGGTTGGATCCCTGAGCATCACTAGTGTTTCTCCTAAACCAAACAAAGAATTGTTGAACTATGTTTTGAAGCTTGAGGTCCTTTGAGCTTTCTTCAGATACACGGGGCATAGCTGCTACCGGCTCTTCCTGTGCTCGGCTGATCATGAGGCATCTGGAAGGGAAGACGGGTTCTAGCCCTGGCCTGCCGTCCCAATAGAGCCTCACAAGAAGCCAGAGGAACCCCCCCAGCATGAGGACAACCATTTTCAACATCCGGACTCCACAGCTCATCACACCTCCACCCAAGAGGAAAGTCTATCATTCCCCATTGTGCCTGGCCTCTTTGCAGCTTAGCAATTCGGTAAATACATGAACTGAGAGCCTACTACCGAGAATATCCCACCCCTAATGGCATAGCCTGACAAGCTACCCATGTCATATTGGATATGCCAAAAACCAGTAACAATTATAGACCTCATTCCCATGACCTGAATGAATGGTTTGAGGCTCTTCATGTTCCTGGAGCAAGCAGGTGCCCTTGGGATACACTAGCATGAGACAGGACACCTGGAGATGTTACTGGTGTCCACTCGATAAAAATTGATGAACAACGTGAAGACAAGTGATACAAGTGATATGTGATAATGCAACGGAAGAGACTGCAAAGGTGAAGGACTTGGTTTGCCTTGAAAAGACCTAAAAAGACAAGACCTGCACTCAATCAATGCAACTACTGTGGGCATAACAGTCCCTACCTGCAACTATCAATATCATTATTGTGGACATAAAGTTAATGCTCCGATAGGAATAGCCAATGCTGGCCTGATATCTGATCCTGAAACTATGTTTCAAGAACCTAGTCTGTTGGAGACAGAGATAGCTCAGCCAGCATGAGAAGAGCCGGATTGGACCCCAAGTAATGCAAGGGTGGCTGAACACCAGTAAGTATGCATCACCCACCAAATAAAAATAAGGAAAAGAACCATCTGATCTGCTAATGAGAGCAGGATAAGGTGGAATGATAAAGACCTTACAGACGGTCTCCGAAGGATGCCGGTTCTTTCATGGAGAATGTGGGAGTAACACATTACTAAATACTACTCTGAATCATGTTGCCTAATAAAAATCAGATTGAAAGTTCAAATTAGCGTCCAAATATTGGGATATCTCAGTTGAATAATGCAATATAAACTATGCTTTTTAGAACCAAAGGCATAAGTTTAGCTTACAATTGAGTCGGGCTTTATGCTTACTTTTATGATCTACTTTTATTGGGATATCATGTCTTATAATAGCATCATTATCCCATGGTCCCTTTCCCTTTCCCCTCTGTTCTCTCAGTTCCAAGTTCTATAGACTATGTTTAAGAAGGTTCTTTGCTTTAGAAGTGATCTAGACTCTTTATTTCTCTATATTCTGCATAAAAGCCAAAGCATTTGGTATTTATCTTTAACATTCTTACTTCAACTCTATATGAAATGAGGCTGTTTCAGAAAAAAGCAATTCCTGTCTGTTTCTGAAAAGTGAAGAGTTTTTTTTATAAGCAGACCTCACAGCTAACGTAATGATGAAAATTTATGTTCCATGACTTAAACAAGTTGTTTACCAAAGGTTTTATTGTCATCTTAGTCACAAAAGTGAGACTAATTTCCCCAGTGGCTATGCATTAAGTACTAGTGTTTCTTCCTCTTTGGGAACACATGAGGGTAAGTCCATTAAAATAATGTACCAGCAGTCCCAACAAAGATGAGCAGGGAAAAGAGTTAGAACTAATATGTGATTCCTATACTTGATTGGAAAAATAGCTATAACAGTAAGACAAAGTTCTATAGATACAAATATACACATTTACATCAATGAATAAAATTTCACCCACATTCCATAAATTGTTATCCTTATTGTCTAAAGGATCATAACTCAGGGATCAGCAGATTTCATGGGGAAAGAAAATGTTTTCAACAAATAGTTCTGAATCAAACACATATCTACAAACAACAATTAAAATTAAACTATTTCACATCACTTGTAAAAATTCACTTAGTGGAATCAGAGACCTAAATGTAAAAGATATTTAGAAGATAATATGTGAGTGAATCCTCATGGCATTGAATTGGGAAGCATTTTAAACACACAATGCTAACGCATAAATAATAAATAAAACACTAGATTGTATTAAAATAAGTTAAGAGATCTACTATGAAAGTTGAAAATATCTTTATGACCATACATATTATAAAATATTTAGAAATATTATATCTGAGAGAAAGTTGTTTATGGAATATACAAAGAATGCAACTCAATAATAAGGAAAATATGATTAAAAGTAGGCCATAAAGAAACATTTTACTTCAAAAATAAATTTCCAGTAAAAGCATATAAACATCACCATCATTCATTAAGAAAATTTAGATTAAAACTACAATGTGATGCATTTTTACACCCATGAAAATAAACATCACTTGATCACTTGACATCCCGTTATTTGTCGATTTGCTGGAGCAGGCTCCAGTAACATTTCCATTTGACCTATCACATGCCAGTGTAAACCCAATGGCATCTGGTTGCTTCAGGAATACAAAGAGCTTCAAATCTTTTGTTCAGGGTCTTGACGAAGAAGTCTGGCCATCTTGTATGTGGGCAGCCACGTGATCTTTTGACATCCCGTGGGATCCAGTTGGTAACGGCTCTAGTTCAGTGGTCATCTCCAAATAGCGTTACATGTCCAGCCCATCTGATTTTCAATGCCTTGGCAAACGAGACAGCGTCCCTGACTCTGGAATAGCGACAGAGGTCAGAACTCCGATTCCCTCTCTCACTTGTGTGAGGTGTGATATTTCAAGCATAGCTCTTTCGATTCCTCTCTGGGAGACCTGAAGAGCATTCTCATCCTGCTTTTGTAGGGCCCAGGTCTCTGAGGCGCATGTTAATGCAGAGAGAATGGTGGAGTCAAAGAGATGTGCCCAGAGCCGAAGTTTCTCTGTCCTTTTTAGCTATTTATTCGATGCTTTTGAAGGCATTCCATGCTCTCCCTCCTGTGCAGCTCACGTTTTTTTTTGGAGTGGGCAGATGCCCTTGGGCTATCTCGCATGTGACAGGACATACTGAGATGTTACTGGTGCCCTCATGACCAAACCGATGATCTACAGGAAGACAGTGATAGTGATACAGTGATATTTATATATAAAGTATTATTGAAAAAAAATATGCCATATTAGATAAACTTTTCTTTGAAATACCTGCATGTACTAAGAACTTATATATACAGCATTGGGGATTCTTAATTTATGCTCGGAGGACTTAAACTGAGAATTTGTTCAGTGTAACATAGAAACTGCAGGCTCAAAGCAATGATACCAAGTGGCAAATTTTGTATTTAAGAGAACACTCCAGAATTTATCAAAACATCTGGAGAAGCAATATTATGAGTGTGATATTTTGATAAGGGACATTTAATAAGCAATAATTTTATTGAAATTAAAGACTACTATAAGCATATCTTGCCATACAGTAGAAGACTCAAGAAGATGTCCAAAAAATTATTTTTGATTTATAACCAGATATTAGAAAGATTTTTATATGGATCTTTATTAAAAGGAATTTCAAGTTGCATTTAACCAGAATTATAGACTCAAATGCTTGTACTGAAAAAATATTTTAAGTCTCAAAGAAGGGGAAACCTTGTTAAATAATATTAAGTTTCCTGATAACACTGCTTGTGTCTAAGTGTCATGTCATGATAGATAAAGTTCCTACTTTGCTAAATCTGAATAGTGGAGACCACTACCAAGGACCTAGAAATTCTTCCTTCCTTATTTTATCTTTATTCCATAAGCACATAACAACTGTCTGCCTTCAGAAGTAAGATTCTTAAGAGCACTGGGCTTTCTGCCTCTTAGTCTTTGGATATTGAAATGAATTCCAGCATTATGAAATCCAATGAAAGAAATGAAATTGCCATTTTATCTCAGATTTCACTGTTTTCATAAGCCATGAATCATCAAGCTTAATATCCAACTACTATTGAATTTAAGTACAAAAATCTAGCATCCTTTGTTATTTTTACAAAAGAAAATTACAGAAACATCAGTTACAGTAATACAAAATAAAATAGGATAGAATTATGAAACTCTTGAAGAAATTTAAAGTATAGAAATATGACAGTTCAGTATAAAATATCTGATGTACTCTTATATTTATGATGTGGTTGGGTAACTCTTCCTAGAAGTTCTATGCTCAAGCAGTTCAATGTAGTTCACGGTATCACTATATCACTGTCTTCCCGTTCATCATCGATTTGCTCGAGCGGGCACCAGTAACATCTCCATATGTCCTGTCTCATGCAAGAAGAGCCCACGGGCACCTGCTTGCTCCAGGAACATAAAGAGCCTCAAACCATTCCATCAGGTCATGGGAATGAGGCCTATAATTGTTACTGGTATTTGGCATATCAAATACGACACGGGTAGCTTGCCAGGCTCTGCCGTGCGGGTAGCATACTCTTGTAGTCATCTCTAAATCCAGCATTTATTGATGAACCGGGCTGTGATAGGCTGGTCTGCTGGGTGGAGTTCTGACGAGAGGGAAGTCTGGATGTGGAAAATGGAGGCCCTCATGGAGTGGAGGGTCGTCTGGCTTGTTGCAAGGCTCTGATGGGGGTGGCTGGCCAGGGCTAGAACCCGCCATCCCTCCTGGGCTGGGCACAGGGAGAGCCAGTAGCAGCTCTGCCCCATGTCTGTAGTCATCAATGTAGTTATTAGAATAATATTTGCCATGCAGCAAGTCAGCACACATATATCAGTCTGCTGATATTGTATAATAAATTAGAGATTTATTATACAAACACATAATGAAAATGTTTATAAAACACAGAAATGGTACTTTTACTAGAGTTATATAACCTGAGTCCAAATCAAACAAAACCTTAAAGGAGACTCCTAAATAGCAGTAACTTGATTAACTGATTACAACTAAATTGATTAAAACTAAAATCCAACCTTTCATAAAAGAAAAAATTAGATATCATAGAAACTTTGTTAAATCAAAGTAAAATTTGAAACAAAGATGGGTAGAAAAGTAAAAGCCTTCAAAATATTCCTTTAAATAAGCAGTTTACAAGGAGTTGTGCAGTAAGGAAACAATTACATGAAGGGGAATGTGATACTTATGATTATGTATATCCTTTAATTTGAAATCTAATAACACAGAGATGAACGGGAAGGCATTATCATCTCATATTTTTAATTTAATAAAGAAGTCTTAAGTCTTTAGAATCTACTTTTCAGAGATAGAAATATAATTTTCAAAATGATAAAAATATACAAAGAAAATTATCATGCAACATTTTCATGGATGAAAGTCTTTGGCTAAATAAACATAGCAACTCAGTGTCTTTATGTGGATTTCTTGTCTGAGACAGAAAGCAAAACGAAGTGAATCAGTCTTTGGTTGAATAATGCACAAACAAAAACTATGTATTATTCCATTTAAGCTATTAATGCTTTACTAGCGAAGCCCTTACATTAAGGCTTCCCCAGAACTACTTGTTCTCCCTGTGCCCAGCTGCTCGTGAGGTGCCCGGGAGGCATGGCGGGTTCTAGCCCTGGCCTGCCATCCCGCTGAGCCTCACAACAAGCCAGACCACTCTCCCCCACTCCATGGGGCCCGCCATTTTCCACATCCGGACTTCCCTCTCATCACAACTCGACCCAGCAGACCAGACTATCACATCCCGGATCATCAACAGCCACCCTGCAGCAGTTTTTTTTTTCAATCCGGCCCAGGTATGCTGGAACCAGAGACTCTCAGACTTGGGGCAGAGCTGCTACTTGCTCTCCCTGTGCCCAACTGCTCATGAGGTGCCCGGGAGCTATGGCGGGTTCTAGCCCTGGCCTGCCACCCCAGCTGAGCCTCACAACAAGCCAGACCACCCTATCCCACTCCATTGGGCAACCATTTTCCACATCCGACTTCCCTCTCGTCACAACTCCACCCAGCAGACCAGACTATCACAGCCCGGATCATCAACAGCCACCCTGCAGCAGTTTTTTTTCAATCCGCCCAGGTATGCTGAACCAGAGACTCTCAGACATGGGGCAGAGCTGCTACTTGCTCTCCCTGTGCCCAGCTGCTCGTGGAGGGCCCCAGGAGGCATGGCGGGTTTTAGCCCTGGCCTGCCATCCCAGCTGAGCCTCACAGCAAGCCAGACCACCCTCCCCCACTCCATGGGGCCAGCCATTTTCCACATCCGGACTTCCCTCTCATCACAACTCCACCCAGCAGACCAGACTATCACAGCCCGGCTCGCGGGCCCCAAGTGGCCTCGCAGTTATCAATAAATGCTTTATTTAGAGGTGACTACAACAGTATGCCACCCGCACTGCAAGCCTGGCAAGCTGCTCATGTAGTATTTGATATGCCAAATACCAGTAACATTTATATTAGGTCATTCCCATGACCTAATATAATGGTTTGAGGCTCTTTATGTTCCTGAAGTGGGCGGATGCCTTTGGGTGCTACTAGCATGAGACAGGACATATGGAGATATTACTGGTGCCGGCTCTAGCAAATAGATGATTAACGGGAAGATAGTGATAGTGATTCTATTTAAAGAGAAGATAAGGCTTCCTGAAGAACATTTGTAATAATCTGTAACACTAAGTCCATAACCTTCCATTGGTTACCTGCTTATGGAAGTTTTAAAGAACAGGATGCAATTCCAAATGTGCACTGTTTCTTAAAGCCCGAAAATCGATGACTGGATAAAGAAGCTTTGGTACATCTACACAATGGAATACTATGCAGCTGTTAGGAAAAATGAAGTTATAAAATTTGCCTATAATGGATGGACATGGAGAAGATTATGTTGAGTGAAATAGCCAGAAGGAGAGAGACAGATACATAATGACTGCATTTATTTGCATGGCATAAATATATATGTACATATTTGATACCAATATCCAAGGTCAAGTGAAACATATATCAGGAGGTCTTGTCAAAGGTGGAGATTATCACAAACGTGTGGGAGTCAGAGTTTAGGTAAGACAGAAAATGGAACAGGGGGCTAACAATAGTCGAGGGTACTAATGCCAACCTAGAACTGAGCATTAAATAGAGGCAAAAGGATACAAATGACAACCTTTTAATGTATGTTCTGTAATCCATAGTCTGGAAGGGAAGGAAAAGAGAGAGAGAGAGGGAAAGAAATAAAGAACCTGCCATGGAGCAGGGCTGGGGAAGGGGGGGGAACCGGGATGTTGGTGGTGGGAGATGGGCACTGGTGGAGGGACGGGTGTGAAACACTTATGACCAAACCCAAACATGAACTTTTTAATTGTTATCTTTTTATTTGTATATCTCACGGTGGTATAATAAAATACTTAAAAAAAAAAAAAAAAAAAAAAAAAAAACTATGTATCTCATTAGTGCTTGAATTATATTTAAGTTTCTGAGTTCTAAATTCTTGCATGAAATGGCTCCTGTGATGGGCTACTTTATAACTAGACCAATAGCCACAACTTCCCATCAGGAAACTGTGATTAATTCCCTCTGAATAATTTAAGACTATTATCTGAAATAATCACCATTTACAACAGCAGCTGAATTGCTGAGAATAAGAGAAAATCAGGAATTAACTAGTACTTTAGGACAAGTGCTTAACGTATGGTAAAAATATCTAAGTAGTTTACAGATTTCTTCATAAAAATGTTTATGATCAACTTATATTTTTCTCACTTAGAACTGTTAAGCTCTTTTAAATATTGAGGAATTTTAAACAGTAATGTAGTCATGATTTACGAAATTTAAGCAGTACTGAAATAAGAAGCATTTATTCCACCAAATAGTAAGTAGACTAAAGTTGGCACACTTTTAGCTTAATTTAATTCCAACATATCACTTCCACTCATAGCATTAGCGATATTGCAAAAGTCAAAAGGAGCTCATTAGTGCTGATGAGAGAAAGACAGATAGCCAACATTTAAAGCACATTCTTTCAAACAGAAGTCCAACCCTGCACAAAGCTCCTGAGAAAATGGCAAGCATTCTTTTGAATAACATTCAAATTACAGGCATTTTAATGCATTTCTTTGCTCTTAGAGCATAAATGTCGCCTGCCTATGGAGTTTCCGGACCGAGCTGTAAATTGTATAACCTGTCAATTATTTGATGCTACTGATGTACAATCAGCATCGTGAAAGAATGTGAAAACCATTGTTACATTTTTATGAAGTAATTTTGACCCCCAAGACCTCCAGAAAAATTCCCGGTGTTTTCAGAGTTGAGTGCTAATAGTTCAAAGTCTGCTGTTTCAATGAAGCAAACCTCAAGTTGAAGAAACACAAAAATGTGATGGGTTTGCTTTCTAGCTCGAAGTTCCAAAAAGAATAAATATAATAAATAGATGTTGGACATTTATCATCTTCATTAAATATAAACAGGGACGCATATTTCTCAATGTTAGTAAGTGGAAACTTGCTATATAAGGAATGCCATACAATATAAGCTTCGAACGATACCAGCTTGGTCATAGAGATAGAACAGGAGGGAAAGCATTTGTCTTGCATATGACTGACCATGTGTTTCCTCAAACACAGAGGTGGTCCTCAAGCACAGAGCCAAGAGTAAGCCCTAAGATCCTTTGAGAGTAGGTCCCCAATTAAGACAATTGATTTTTCAAAATAAAACATAGACCATCTTGGAATTCTGTCATCCTATTCAATTAGGATTACTTGTAAAGAGTTTTGAAGATTTTCTTCAATAATAGCACCCAAGCTCTAGGTATTAAGTTTCCTGATAAAGAACTACTGAAGTGAATGGAAAAAAATACTCAAACAAAAATTCACTGTATGAGAGTAAATAAAGTGGGAAATAATTTGAAAAAAATAAAAATACAATTTGTAAGTTAACAGTGAAATTATAGCTTTAAAAATTATACATCTATGTTTCTCCCTACCTTGGTCATCAAATTAAGCAAAGAGATTGATATAGGTTTTTCCATACAGCAACAGGGTAGGACAATATCCAGGTTACCGTTGGGAACTCCGTTTTCCCTCAATTTGGCTAAGGGAAAATTCATTTAACAATATTGTACATTTTAATAAAATTTACTATGGATAGTTAATCACAGAAAGGAAGTTCTAATTTTTAAAGAATTTACATATATTGAAGAAATATTCCCACAGCTAAGCACTACAACTTACAATGACTAGAATTATGTTCACTCTGTTGTTCAGGGAATTTTTGAAAAATCGCCTCATTATCTCCATTATACTCTGCTTCCTAAGACAGCCTTCTGAAATAGGTCCAAATTTGCCTGATTTTAGAATACAATTACATTTCTACTTTCCTCAGTTGTTGTTCAAATTATTTTTCCGAAGAGTATTATATTATGAAGCATTTTATTTTATTATTGGTTTTTGGGCCACACCTGGTGAGATTTAGGGATTACTCTTGGCTCTGAATATTTTCATGAAGTAAATATTTTGTTTTAGAGAAAAACTTTGTTTCCTTGGTCACCAGTAAATTTGGAACTCCGATTATTTCTTAGAATGTTTTATAATCCAATCACTTGATGACTTGATCACTTGGTATCCTGTTATTTGTCAATTTGCTCGAGCAGGTGCCAGTAACATTTCCATTTGTCCCTGTCATGTGCCAGTGTAGCCCAATGGCATCTACTTGCTCCAAGAATATGAAGAGCCTCAAATCGTTCTTTAAAGGTCTTGATAAAGAAGTCTGACCATCTTGTAAGTGGGCGGCCGAGTGATCTTTTGGCTCCCCATGGGATCCAGTCCATAACACTCTAGTCCAGCAGTCATCTCCAAGTCGCATTACATGTCCAGCGCATTTGATTTTCGATGCCTTGGCAAACCAGAAAGCGCCCCTGATTAGCAATATTCTACAGAGGTTGGAACTCCGATTCCTCCTCTCACTTGAGTGAGGCATGATATTCCAAGCATAGCTCTTTGGGAGACCCGAATAGCATTCTCATCCTGCTTTCGTAGGGCCCAGGTCTCTGAGGCGTATGTTAATGCAGGGAGAATGGTGGAGTCGAAGAGTTGTGCCCAGAGCCAGAGGTTCTTTGTCCTTTGAGCTATTTCTTTGATGCTCTTGAAGGTGTTCCACACCATGCTCTTCCCTCCTGCATTGTTTGTCATGTTGACTTCTCGACCTAGGTACACGTAACTGCTACATTCAGAGATATTTGTTCCTTTGAGAGTGAATGGAGCATCTGGAACTAGTTTGTTTTTGATTAACAATGTTTTGTTGAGATTCAGCTGTAGACCTACCTTTCCACATTTACAGTCAAAGTCAATGGGCATTTGTGCTACTTGGCTAATGTTTGGTGTTATTAGAATGATGTCATCAGCAAAGTGGAGTTGGTGTAGTTGCCAACCATCTTTTTCACTCCCATTATTTCCTATTCTAATTGTCACATGACGTTCTTGAGGGTGGCACTGAAGAGTTTCAGTGAAATGGTTTCACCCTGCCAAACCCCTCTTTTGACATCAATGATCACTTCCTTGTAGAATGGTGAGATCCTGGTGGTGAACCCATAATACAGCTCACAAAGGATCTTGATGTATTGAGTTTGAACGCCCCTGTTTAGATAGGACTTCAATAACCACTTCCATATCAACAGAATCAAAAGTTTTCTTTAAATCAATGAACATGACACAGAGCGGCATCTTGAACTCTCTACAAACCTCAATGAGCTTGGTTATCATGTGGATATAGTTGATTATGCTGAAACTTTTTCAGAACTCAGCTTGTTTGCATGGTTATCCTTCATCTAATGTTCTGCCAAACCTGTTCAAGATGACTTGAGTGAACAGCTTGTAGATGACGGACAACAGGCATATCAGGTGATAGTTGCCAATGTCATGGACGTTTCCTTTCTTGAACAGTAGAACTTTCCTGTGCTGGTTTTCCATTGGGAAGGAACCTTGCATTCACACAGGTAGCATGTGAAGAGCTGAATCAGTGTATTGAGTGTATTGATGAGTACTGATGGCAGAATCTTTAGGTGTTCGGGTCTGACTTTGTCTGGTGCTGTTCTCTTCTTTACAGATTAAATAGCATGTTGGATTTCAGAAGGGAGAATGCTGGAAACAACATATCCATCCTGCAGAATTTGGTATGTGGGCAGGTGGATATGGCTATCAAAGAGATCTGAGTGAAGTTGGATCTAAAAGATATTACAATTAAATCTGTACATTAGGGGGCCAGAGCGATAGCGCAGCGGGTAGGGTGTTTGCCTTGCACGCAGCCAGCCTGTGCTGGCCCACGTTTGATCCCGGCATCCCATATGGTCCCCTGAGGACTGCCAGGAGTAATTCCTGAGTACAGAGCCAGGAGTAACCCCTGAGTGCTGCCAGGTGTGACCGAAAAAAGGAAAAAAAATAAATAAATAAAAATAAAAAAAAATAAATCTGTACATTATTCTTTTTAAACACATTATGTATTATTTTACGTTTAATACTAGACCATTCAACAAGACTGTTAGAAAATATAAGATTAATTGCTAACATTTGGCCTACGATCTAATTAGGTCAAGACTGCATAATTTTTTCATATTTTAGATTATTTCCTTACTGCCCTCACAGGTTTCATTAAGTCAGCTGCATACATTTCTGTGGACAAATTTTATATAATCCATGCTTTAGTCTCCATTTTGTAGATAAAGTGCACTTCAAAATGAATGATTATATCACTGTCTTCCCGTTGTTCATCGATTTGCTCGAGAGGGCACTAGTAACATCTCCATATGTCCTCGCACAAGCAAGTGTAGCCCAAGGGCATCTGCTTGCTCCAGGGACAAGAAGAGCCTCAAACCATTCTTCAGATCACGGAACTGAGGTCCATAATTGTTACTAATTTTTGCCATAATAAATAAAACACGGGTAGCTTGCCAAGCTCTGCTGTTAAAAAAATGAATGATTAGCCCAAGAAATACTAATAAATACCTGGATAATAGTTACCTTTAGTCTTGTTTTTACACTTCTGTTTTGTGGCTATACCTGGAAGAGTTAGAGGACCGTTATTTGCAGAGCTCTGACCTGTGCTCCAGCCCTTTCAGCTGTCTCCCTGGGGCACTTCTGACTCCATCCTTTATCTTGTACACTATTCCATATTCTATGTCAACATTTCTAAAGCTAAATTGAGTTTATATTTTCAGCTCTCTTTCTAAACATTATTCTATTATAACTGTGATTCAAACATATCATTAAAACACAAATTGTCTCTCTGTGTGTTCACGTGTGTGCTTGTAAGGCCTTCTGCACTCCATAGGCGCAGCCAAAGATTTGATCTTCCAATGCCCTCGGGGACAGGCCTCTCCCAACCCACTCCCAAAGCAGTGTAACAAGCAAGCTGGGGCTCTCGCTCCTGCACATGTAGGGATGCCCCTGCTCTCCTGATTCGGGCTAATATGGAACACGCACAAGGGAGACAGTAGAAAAAGACGCAAGAGCAAAACAGCACACAGAAACCTACTGCAAATAGCTGCAGCTGGAGAGAGGATCATGGGAGTGGGGTGATAGGCTAAAGGGAACATACACTGACTAAAAGTTTCCGTGGATGCTGGATATTGAAGATACTCTGTACAGTGAGAGGTAGCAGGATCCTTGGAAATGTTCAAAGGAAATAGTGACTTTCAGAGACTCCACAGCAAGGATAAAGGCAATCACTTGCAGTACAGTGAACAGAAACCAGGATTTGTGCTTCTGTGACTATGATCTCTGTTTTAGAATCAACCCAGGAAGCTCTCCAGAGTGTTGGCACCATTCGAGGCTCAGACTGTTGGTCCATGACCGTTTTCTAATTGGAGTGTCAGGTCATCAAGAATTACACGTAATTGTGAAGAGCCCTTGAGTGTTGAGAGGGGAATGAACACAGCCACTGTTTCTGCTTCACATTGTGAACACCATCTTGACAACTCATAATTCATCTCACCTTTTAGGTGTATGTTGGAATATCTGCCTCTAAAAACAGGAACTTCTTGAGTGAACACAAATATCTTCAAATGCAGAAGTTAAGAAGTCCAGTCGGTAGAGTGCTTGCCTTGCTGGCGGCTGACCTGAGTTCAATCCCAGGCATCCCATAGCGTCCCTGATCCTGTGGGAAGGGCCCCTGAGTGCAGAGCCAGGAGTAAACCCTGAGCATTGTCAGTGTGGCCCCAAAACAAAACAAACAAAATTTGGTTGCTAAGTCATTAGATGTAAAGTGAACATTTTAAAGAAAAGAAGTGACGAGTTGAACATAAGCTGAACAAGTTTTTGCAGCTGTTCCCAGATGCTGGTGTGGTGACCGATACTCCTGTTCTCAGCTTGATCCTCAGATGACCTGTTTCTTCATTCCTTTTAATCTTAGCTGAAACACTTACCACATCCTTTTCTTAAGGAAATGGGAATTTCAGTCTCTCTTTATTCTCACATTTTTAAGACAAGAGGGGTGCAAATTAGTGAGATTTTTACCAAAAATACATTTAGGGCTGGAAAAAGATTGCTGTCTCCTTCCATATAAAACTGTTTAAAAATCAGCTGTTAATTTAGATAATTAATGGACTGTAGGTTTAAACAAAGTGTCTCTCACATTCATCACTCGTTATATTGGACTTTGGGAAAGATTTTACTTTCTGACACCAACAAGCATTAAGACGTGAGGCCAGAATTAGCTAAGCTGTAATAATAAGGTGATAATTGCTAAGTGTGAAGTCACACCAACAATACATTTAACAAAACACTAACACTTTCCTGTGTTCTCTCAGTGCTCAAGAGTACCTTTTTATCTCCATCTGTTTAAATATTTTCTTCTCTCAAAACTTTCCTTTTTCATATTGTAATGCAAACAGGTGGAGACCACAGTGAAATCAGCCTCTGCTCAGCTGCTAGTTATTCATGTTCAAGGTCTAAAATCTATTCTCACAAATATTTGTACCAGTGAAGAAGAATATATGAATGCATCTCACTTTGGCCATCTTTTCCTGTGAAACTCTGATTCTGACATCTGGCTCTGGTCAGAATCACGGAGAAATATTTTCAAATGGTCATGTAAAGCTCCATTTGTAATAACTGATTTGCACTCTAAAAATGAAAGCGGAATGTAAGTATCTATAACATCCCCTGGAATTCTAGTGTACAGTCAGTTTAGGGAATGACTGTATTTGACTTTATCTCCTCCAAGGGGACTATATTTTTTTTCATCTAGTATCTTATATCTAGAGTAGTGCTAAGGAACACAATGAAAATCTTTGGTTATTATCAAGAAACCAATAGCTTATTTAGAGCAAGAACACCAGCTTAAATTTAGGACACTCTTTTATAAAAGAATTTCTGCATTATCAATGAGTATCTGCAGGGTTAGTGATTGATTACCAGTGTCTCACAGCCAGGCACATCTTTGCCTTTAATTTGCATCTCTTTAAACACCAAATTACATCACTGAATATTTAGAAAATTCTTCTATTTGTACAACTTATTACCAAAAATCAAATTAGAAAATGAAAGTAAAGGATTCAATCAAAGAGAAAAGCTGAAATTAAATGAACATCTCAGAAAATTCATTCAACTCTAATGTTATTTATAGTTAAGTCTATTGAGGTTTACTTACCTTCACATCAGTTAAGATTTTTCATTCTGTATGAATTAAATCCCTACAATTTAAGGTATCATTTAAAAGCATAGAAAATTGGTCAGAGGTACTACATAGACAAGGAGTTATGGAGTTATATAATATTATGTCTTCACAGTGGATTAAAACATTCTATATAGATGAAATATATTCATAAGTAGAATTATGTTGGAAAAGAAAATCCATATGAAATTCAATAAGGGAGGAGAGTGATGAAATTTACATCAGGAAGATAACTGTGATACCATTTCTTAAACACCAGCCATCAGAATGACATAGCAACTTGAGAACTGATTATGGTGAAAGCAAAGTACATTACTTGTAAACAAAAAGCAACAGCAGGGTGTTTGAAACAATTCACTTGAAGAAATATGCACCATGCATGGTGGGTGACAGTTGACGGGTATCCTTTGTGTTTCTTTGGTGTTATGAAGCTGTTTCACAAGATTTAAGCTGCTCTTTGGAAAATCTCACTTAATTCTATCCTTTAGCCTTTCTGACACAAATTGTACAGTGGATGGTGCCCATGAGTCTTGGACACGTGCACTTGTGGCTTCTTATATATTAGAATCATGATCTTGTGGCTTCAATTTATGTATTTTTTTCTCTAGCAATTTTACTGCTTATTGATTGTGTTAGACTTTCTCCACCATTAAGGTGGTCGGTTCTCTTGGTATTTTTATGTGACTAGTTTATCATCAGTCCTGCGCCACCAGCTAATGTGGTCTCAAATAAATATTAGCGCTATACTTCATATATGTATATACATATATTCTTTTATAATTCTTATATATTCTTATATGCTCTTATATATATATAATATAGAATATTTTATAATTTCATTGTAGTTTTGTGATATGTGTCACATATGTTACATATATACATATTTATGTATATACATATATTTTACAAAACTATAACATGATATATATTTTTGTTTTCACATATATCACAAAACTACAATGAAATAATATATATATAGAAAAGAACATATAATATATATTACAAAAACTAAGAAATTACAAAATAATATTTTGTCTCTAATACATACAAAATTATTCTTCCAATAAATTTTCTTAGAGGTATAGTTTATGCCTCAGAATTAATATTTCTTATTTCTTTAGATAGACACTGAGTTTCTCTTATGGGATTCAGAATATCTATTTTCTCCACAGCATCAATATAGGATGAAGATTAGTATTTCATTTTCATTTATTTAAAATCTCTTGGCTTGTGGGAGCTGGTAACTTTATATTTGACAGTTCTAATTATAAGCTAATTTCAACTAATTGCAATTTGAGGAATTTGCTACTACAAAATTAAACTGAGTAGTGAGACTGACAGAATTTTCTTGGCTTCTCCATGATAAGTCAAATTGTGGAAACACCGAATGCCATCTAATACAAAATCTTATTTCCAGGAGGAATATTTTCATTCCCAGTCACCACAAACAGTCCTAAACTTTAATCAGACAAAAACTGAAGTCTTGACAATTATAATTAAATAATCTATATTATAAAACCCATAAGAGTTGTTAGTTCTGTGGGTATCTTCTCTCTGTGATGACCTGTCTGGAAATAAAGACGCAGAACATTAAACCATTTTGTGTGTGGACAGTGCGAGAGATACATAGAGATGGTCGGGCACCTGCCTTGCCCTTGCGGGCAAGAGATCTTTGGCCGCTGGGACCAGGTATGGTCCCCTGAGATACAGTAGAGCAGGACAAGTGCCTGCCTTGTAGACCAGAGAGACCTAGCTTTGACCGCTGGTACCAAGTATGGCCCCCTGAGATGTGGTAGAGCAAGTCGGGTGTCTGCCTTGCAGACCAGAGACCTAGCTTTGACCGCTGGCACCAGGTATGACCCCCTAAGGTGCCACCTCTTCAGGAGTGATATCTCCTGAAGTGTGAAATTAAGTCAGCCAAATTAAAAAATGTACCTGCTGCAGAGAGAGGAGAAAGTAGATAATATTTATGAAACCTAATTTGACCATGAAGGAAGGTCAAGGGAAGTTCTTGCTTTTATTTTTTCTTTTTTAGTTTTGGGGCCATTCCCAGTAGCGCTCAGGGTTTACTCCTTCATTTCTGGTGGGATTTGGGGAACCACATGGGTACTGAGGCTCAACGCATGTCGGCTGCACGTTGATAACATGTAGGCAAGCACCTGAAGTGCTGCCCTATCTCCGTTCCAACAGAAAGTCCTTATTCTATGAACAGCAGGTGTTTACTTGACTGAATTCTGCTGAAAACAGTGTACCAGTCTTTTTGTCCCCATGATTACTTTTCTCCAGGTAGGTCCTTGTGAAATCACATGTAGATTCAATATATAAATATGGCAGTGGAGATATAAATATGGCAATTATAATCTCTAGGGACATTGATAACATCTATGTCAGCCATTTATGCAGGAAAATTAGGAAGAAGAGATTCTTTCACATGCTTAGAAATATGTTTCTTTTAAAAAATAGTATTATTTTTTGAGGCCAGAATGATAGTACAGCAGGTAGGGCACTTACCTTGCATATGACCAACCTCATTTTGATATTTGGCACCTAATAGGGTCCCCCAAGCACCACCAGGAATAATCCCTGAGCACAGAGCCAGACATAAGTCCTGAGCACAGTGGGTCTGGCCCCCCAAACAAACAAAATGTAGTTTAATATTTTATGAAGCTCTGTGGTTTACAAAGTAATTCGATGTTGAGATTTAGGGATACAATATCCCATCACCAAGCCTATAACCATCGTCAACTTCCCTCCACCAGTGTCCCCAGTTTCCTTTACACCCCCAGCCTGTTCCCTTGGCAGTTACACCTGTAAGTTCAGTTGTTACAGTTTGGATCTAACACTCTTGACTTTGCTGATCCTGTGATTTGGATATACGCTGTCTGAGTTCCGCACTGCCAATGTGTCCAAAATCCCATCCCACCCCATTCCCTCTGGTATACCTTACTACTTGGCCCACTTAATTTTCATAGATTGGAAAATCCTGGCTAGTATAACGTTTCACAAAATCATTGGAGTGTGTATTTTGATTTAATTCTAGTAAATCTTACAGGCCACTTGTTATAGAGGCAATTCTTTTGCAGATGCTCCATGGTCTGAGTTACCTTGAATTTGTGAGACATTTTGCTAGAGATATGTTCTCATTCCCTGTTCCCTTAAAGCTATTTTTCTCAGCTTTAAAGTTATATGGAGAAATTCTGGTTATACTAAGTTCTTTTAATAGTCTTAACAGCCACACTATTGATTGGATCCCGGCCAGAAAGGTCAGTTTTAATCGATGTGTATTATTCAAAAGCATCCTCCATTTTATGTTTTAACATATGAAACTATATGTCTAGGAACTGAAGAGATAGTACAGCTAATGAAGCCCAAAAATTGAAGAGAAGGAGAAAGGATAAGAGGAGGAGGAGGAGGAGGAGGAGGAGGAAGAGGAAGAGGAGGAGGAGGAGGAGGAGAGCAAGGGGAAGGAAAAGAGGAAAAAAGAAGAAAGAAGAGGCGAAGAAGATGACATATTTCTTTTTCTTTTTATATCACCTTGCATATTTTTTAGAAACTTTGTCATTCTTCTCTGAGTTATCTCTCAGGCACTTGTCAAATGCACCAATAGCAAATACTAGCTGCACCTACATTCACCTACAAGCAACACTCCTCTGTCCATAATCAGCTTTGCTAGGTATGACAAAGAATGAGTGTATCACTCCAAATGGATGTGCCGCTCCCGTGCTAGTCCAAACCTAGGTTTTAGCCACTTACTTGTGCAAACAGAACTAAAGCCATCAAATTTAAGATTTGGTTAATTGGTTGAAATTGCTGTGGATTTTAGATAAATTTTCTTGGAGAAAAGATAAATGTATGATTCCAGTGGTTTGCTAGGACAAACACCAATTTTCCCAGCAGGTTACACTTGGGTTTCAAGGGCCTGTCCACATTCTTTTGTTTAAAATATTAAGCTCAGAAATTGTGAATCCTGTACATGCTAATCTCATGAAACTACCAGGAACGAGGAAAAGCAAAAGGGAACAGTGCTTGCTTCCTCAGTGCTAAGCGCCTGCTCGTGAGGCATTAGCAAGGCAGAGGTGCCATCACTCACCTAGAGGCAGATAATGTGCCAAGAATAATTCCGCAGCGGTGGGCAAACAATAAGACCATCTTTTTCTTTTACTATTTCCCCCAGCCAAGCTTTTATTTGTTAATTAAACACCATGAGAAATACAGTTAGAGAGCTGTTATGCCTAAATCTGTAAATGTCAGTTTAGGCATACAGTGTTCCAACACCTATTGCTCCTCTATCAGTGTACACTTCCCATCATCAATGTCCGAATTTCCCTCTTGCCACCACCCACTCCCACTGCTGCCTTTATGGTGGGCACTTTCCATCTCTCTTTCTGTCTCTGTTTCTTTCTCTCTCTCTCTCTCTCTCTCTCTGTCTCTCTTGGCATTATGGGCATTATGGTTTGCAATATAGATACTGAGAGGTAACCACGTTTGTTCCTTTACCTATTTTCATCCCACAGTTCTTACCCAGAGTGATCATTTCCAATCATTTCCAACTATCTTTGAATGTGACCATTCTTAAGATCACTTTTGAATATTTAATTACATGATTAGGCAGCTGATCAGATCTTTGATAATAAACACTCCATTAGCCTTTGAACTGTGCCAGATTTCACCATTTTTTCCTCAATGATGCAATCTCAAGAAATTTCTTTAAGGCTGTATTAACAAAAAAACATAAACATACCACCTACAACCAATTCTTGAATGCTAAAATAATTCACAGGAATAAGAGCTATGGTCAAATAAGACTCTTGGGTTATTCTACTGAGGTATTTTTTCCTGACTTCTTTATAATTCATTTCCAGAATATACATAATATACATACACCTAATCATGCAGTTATTTTTTTAAAAAAATAAACACACCGAAGAGGAAATGTCCACTGAGCAGTGAGTAGAAGTACAAACAGGAATAGATCACTTGTCCTTACAGGTCAAACAGTTCTTTCCCTGTGATTTTTTAGGGAACAAAGTACAGTGTGTTGACTGCAATCAAAATGATAAAAAATCAATAGTGGGCCGGAGTGATAGCACAGGTCTACGGCATTTGCCTTGAATATGGCAGACCTGGGCTTGATACCTGGCATCCTACATGATTCCCCCACACATTGGTAGGAGTAATTCCTGAGCGCAGAGCCAGGAGTAACCCCCTGAACATTGCTGGATGTGACCCAAAAAGAAACAAAAAATTAAGTGGTGAAATGAGGAAAGAATTGTTGTCAAATGACTCCATTGGGAAATTACTGATCTTTTGAAAGTGACCAAGTCTTTAGCATTGTCTGGGAAGAGTATTTTATAGCAGGGAACTATGAATGTTTTCTTCAAATGTTCTCAGATAGGAGCAGACATAGCGACTGGCACAGCATCGGAATGAACTTCTGGCTGATGTGACAGACTCCTCACGCAGGGACACCAACATGCTCCTTGTCTAAATCTAGGTTCCTCTCCTCAGTGTCACTCTCTTGTGTGTGTCCCCCAGCATGTCCCCATGAGCCATCAGATCTTCCAGAAATCTTTTAAATGGTCCATTTATTAGAACTTAACTTGACACCACAAAACATATTTCCCACATGATTTTAACAGAAACATATTTTAACAGAGAGGACCAAGATATGCTACATAATCTTGATATATCATAAGCTTAAAATCTTGAACATAAGTGCAAGATCATGGACACACAACCACACAGACTACACTGTGCCACAGATGGAGCCATGGAGCATACATTTAAAGAAGAAGCCAGGGCCTGGAGTGACAGTACAGCAGGTAGCGCATTTGCCTTACACTTGGCAGAACCAAGTGCAGTCCCCTACAGTACCCCAAGCATTGCCTGGAGAAATTCCTGAGTCCTGACGCACAAGTAACCTTGAAGCCCAATGAACAAAAAACACAGGAATAGAAGAAACCAATAGAGTCATAACGATGAGTCACTGTCTTAATTTTCTCTTCGCTAACTCTTAGTTTGAAAAAAGTTTGTGATTTTGTCAATCTCAATCATCCTATGCTAAAAAAAAAGGTAAAGACACATTTTAGTGCCATTTTGCTTTCTCATTTCTGTGTTGGGCATATACTGGACACTCATGGTACCTCACTCTCTTTCTCCTTGAGTCCTCGTCTTAGCTCTTCCACTTGGAATCTCAGTTTCTTCACTTCCGCCTCGCTTTGGTCTGCACGTCTGTTGGCATGCATCAGTTCTGCTGTTTTTGCCTGGTATTGTCTGCTCAGTTTCTGGTAGGCTTGTTTGGAGCTCCAACAGTTCCTTCAAAAGAAAACGAAGATTCTATTATTTTTCATTCACCTTGGCAAAATCACAAGAATGGCAACTTCTATGGATAAAGAAGGAAAGTAAGTTAGGAAGATTCAGACCAGTCAACTCTTCACCTGGAGCTCTTCTCTGATTAAATATTGTGAGTCTGCCATAGCTCTCCCACAAATGGAAGATTGTGTGCAGCTAAAATGGCTAAAAGACAACTCAACTTATTTTGCTCCAGTGAAAGGTCTATTTCCCAGTTGATGCAAAATTGAAATCTTTATGCAAATCTTCCAAAAGAGGAAGTCACATATCCATAAATGAATAGACAATTATGAAGTTAGTGTGAGAAAGGCAAATCAGGCTGGAGTTGTAGTAAAGCAAGGAAGGGCACATGCCTTGCATGTGGTCAGCCTGGGTTTAATCTCCAGTAACATATAGAGTCCCCCAAGCCCATCAGGAATGATTCCTGTGCACAGAGCCAGGAGTAAGTCCTGAGCACAGTTGGGTATAGCCCCAAAAGAGAAAAAACAAAGAAAGAAAATAGAACAGATAAGAAAGCAATTTACTTGCTAAATAAGCAGAAGTAATGAGAGTCAGAAAACTATCAGTTTTCAATTATTTTTTCTAATAAAAATGTTTTGGTTGCAACCCTGATGTGTACAGAGCCTATGCTAACCAGGGGGTCCTGACTCAGAAGTGGGGGGTCCAATGTGAAGGAGCAGAGCACAGTTAACACTAAGAGACAGAACAGCTATCAATTCTGTTACAATGTACACACTATGATTAACAGATAACATTACATCTCCTTAGTTTAAAAATACAACTTGTGTCTACTGGATTTGCTATAGAAAACTGACAGAATTGTCATTTTTAGAAGTCATCCTTAAAATAAAAAAAAAATAGATTTCTGGGCCCAGAGAGAGAGAGTACAGCAGGGAGGGCATTTGCTTTGCATGTGGCTAACCTGGGTTCTATCTCCAGAAACCTATATGGTCCCCCAAGCACTTAAGGAGTAATTCCTGAGTGTAGAGCCATGAATGACCTTTGAATGACCTTTGAGCATCGCCAGGTGTGACCCAAAAAAGCAAAAAAAAAAAAAAAAAAACAGTTATACTAACTATATATTTGGTTTGGGAGCCACACCCAGAGGTGCTTAGCATTTACTCCTGACTCGGCTCAGAGATCAGACTGTCCTCAGGGACCAAATGTCATAATGGGATTGAACCAGGTCAGCCACATGCAAAACAAACACCTTAATCCCTGTACTAACTCTTCTGTCCACTAACATTATATTATAAGGAAATCCATAGGTGTTTCTTTCATTTCCTAAAAAAATCACTTAGAGTCCTGCAGATTGAAAAAAAATCAGAGAACAGCACACTAAAATGCTTAGATAAATCGTGTCAGAGCCAGGGAGTCAACTGAAAATGCAATTTTTCCTCCTAGATTCTATGAATATAATGAGCAGAATATCACAGAATTAACAAATCAGAACTGAAAGATTCTGTTTGGGGCGGGTCTCCAAAGCAGTCACATGATGCCTGGGGTCCTCCCAGCCTTCTCAGCCTGCAGTTCAGTGCGGCCATGGGGATGAGCTGCTGAAGCCTGTGGTCCTGAGGGTACTCATCTACCTCGGAGCTACCCGCTGCTGCTGGGGATCAGCAGAGCTGCTCTGGGGACCACGTGGTGCTGGAAACGGAGTCCAAGTTTAGTGTAGATGAGGCACACCCCAAACTGCTACACTGTCTCCTGGACCCTCTGATTTAACCGTGTGGGAGCAGAGGTTAGGTAAGACAGAGAAGGGAACAGTGTGCCAGAATTGTCGAAAAGTCTATTACCACATAGAACTTAGCATTAAATACAGGCAAAAAGATACACTTGACAACCTCTAATTATATATATTACAATCCACAATATGTAAGATTAGGAAGAGAGAAAAGAGAGAGAGAAAAGAAATAAAGAACCTGCCATAGAGGCAGGCTAGGGGAGGCGGGAGAGAATTGGGGACACTGGTGGTGGGAAATGGGCACTGGTAGAGGGATGGGTGCTGGAACACTGTAGGCGAAACCCAAACATGAACGTTGTTGTAATTGCTAAAAAAAAATAAAAAAAAAAATTTTTTAAAAGTCTGTTTTTAATCCTATTCTATTGGAAACTATGGGAAGCACACTTAGGAGGTTATTTTGTTAAGTGAAGAAGAGGAAGAATTTCAAAATAACATTTTTCTTTTCATTTGTTTGGCTATTGCTAACTGTTTAGGGCTTACTCCTGACTTTGTGCTCAAGGGTCATTCCTGGTGAGGCTCAGGGGACCTTTACGGGGTGCTGGGTCAGTTGCTTGCGAGGCCAGGGCCTTACCCACTGGGTCCAACACTGGACTCTGACTTATTAATTGAAAACGAATCAGCACCACTTTTTACAATACTGTTAATGACAGAGTTTACCTCATACAATATTCCAGCCACATGTCCACCCTGAAAATTAGCTCCAACTGTCTACTCAGGCCTACAGACCAATTTGCAGGTCCTGTTACTTCCAGCCATTTTAAAAGAAGAAAGTTTCTAAGTATGAGAGCAAAGCATGAAGCCAGATAACAACAAATGCCATCAGAGTCAGTATACCATGAGAGCACATACAATCAATATAATATAGACTCCACGGAAAGTATAACAAAGTCATCTCTTGTTATATGAAAAGTTCTACTGAGGTTATACAAACTTACTTGTGAAGTATGAAAAGACAGATTTCACAGGAGACAAAATAGACTATCACAAACATTCAAAGCTGTTCAGTTTCACATAAAAATACAGGGTAACGATATTTCCAGCTTAGATAACACAGTTGAAGTGAAATTATAGACATAGAGAACAGATGTATTGGTTCCAGGGGTCAAGGACGGAGATGTGTGAAGTTGGAAGAGGGGGATGTACCTTAGGGGAATTCAGGGTTTCTTTGGTGATAAAATATCCTGGTTTGTGCTACAATGCACATACCCTAGGGGCATTGAGTCACAAGATTGAGAGTCTTGGCAATCAGTAGGGTGCTCAGAGATTGGAAACTGCATACGGATCTCAAGGGGTCAAATAGAGACATTTAAATAATGTTTACTGCGATGTAACAATCTGTTAATAGAACATTTGAAAATTGGGCTGAGAAATATTGCAGTAGGTAAAGCACTTGCCTTGCATGTGCCAGTTCTATCCTGAGCACTACACACGGAGCCCAGAGCCCCACCAGGAGTGATCCCTGAGCACTGCACACGGAGCCCAGAGCCCCACCAGGAGTGATCCCTGAGCACTGCACACAGTGCCCAGAGCCCCAGCAAGAGTGATCCCTGAGCACTGCACATGGTGCCTAGAGATGCACCAGGAGTGATCCCTGAGTTCTGCTTATGCATCCTGCGCCCTACTCCAGGAGTGATCCCTGATCTCAGGTGAGTGTAGCCCCACAGAAAATTTGAAGAAATTGAAGAAACCACTTGTATCATTTGTCTTCCCATTGTTCATTGATTTGCTCAAGCTGGCACCAGTAAAATCTCCAAATATCCTATGGAGTGCTAGTGTAGCATCTGAGGACATCTGCTTGCTACAGGAACACTAAGAGCCTCAAACCATTTGTTCAGATCATGGGAATGAGGTGTATAATTGTTACTGGGTTTTTGGCATATCAAATTTGACATGGGTAGCTTGCCAGGTTCTGCCATGCGTGTGGTATACTCTCAGTAGTAGGCTCTCATCTCGTGCATTTACTGATGAACCATGCAGTCATGAAGCAACCACCAGCAATGGGGAAAGATTGGCTTTTCTCTTGGGTGGAGCTCTGAGGAGCTGTGGAGCCCGGTTGTTGAAAATGGCTGCCCTCATGGTGTGGGGTTTTTCTGGCTTCTTGCAAGGCTCTATTGGGATGGCAGGCCAGGGCTAGAACCCGCCTTCCCTCCTGGGAGCCTCATGAAGCTGAGCACAGAGAGAGCCAGTAGCAGCTCTGCCCCCATGTATCTGTGTCTCCCAACCCTGCTCCTCCCGCTCATCAAACCAGGTGGTGCGGGGCCCTCCAATGCAGTGGACAGCTCTCAGTCACACATTGGTAAAATGTAAGGGATTCATTTACAGATAAATGGTTGTAAAGTTTGTTATAATTAAACATTTACATGCACTCTGACTAGCTGTTCTACTTTCAGGAGCACATACACAGAGTTTTGTGAAATACAAACTACTATAAGGGTATGTATTGCAGTGTTTTATTTTTATGAATGAGTGAAAGGATCTAATATCCCTATCATTATATAAAAAATATACCACCATCAGGTATAATAAGAAACTTTCACAACTTCAAAAATATTCTACTGTATAGAGGAAAATGCAAAAACCACACAGAACTACGGGGAAAGTTTACATAAGGGAATTTTGACAATGTCAATTATAACTGGTTGATCCTTGCCTCCAGTGTATTCCATTTAGAATATAAAGATGGACCAAGGGTGTGGACTGGAGTGCCAGACCTGGGGAAGGGCCAAGGGTGCTGACAGGAATGCCAGACCTGGGGAAGAGTTGGTCTCCTCTTTCAGAAGCCTGATGGAGACTCCTGAGATACCGCCCCTATCAGCCAACAGCAAACCCATGTGCTTCCAAGGCTAACTAGATGGTAAGTGGGAAATGCATATGGCTCCAAGGCTCATAGGAGCTCATATGAGAGAGTCCGTAGACTGGAGCACAGCTTTGAAAGCCCAGGTTTGATACCAATACTCCACTCGGTTCCCTGAGCAAAGCCAGGGGCACCCCAGCGCAGAGTCAGGAGGTACCACCATCCACCAGAAGGTTTTGCCCAAGCCTCCTCTCCTGCGAGAGAGAAAAGAAAAGTCCTAACTGGGAGAATCTTGAAATCGTGCTGCAGTCCTCTAAAGCTGCCCAGGACCATGATCACTGATACTTAACTCTGACTGAGACTGATTCAGCCTGAGCGGAAGGGTGGAGCATCCTGGTGGGCTTGTTGATTTGATTGGTTGCTTTGAATCCCACTGGCCCAAAGGTGTCCAATCAAAGCAGATGATGGGATGGTGGCTAGGGGTGGGGACAGCAGTAGACAAAAGGTAGATCCAATCCAGCAGCTTCTCACTTCTTTCTCCTTTCTCTTCCCCCTCACTTTCTGTCCTATCTCTAACTCTCTCCTTTCTCCCCTCTCTCTGCTTTCACCTCTTCCTCCCATCTCTGTCCTCTCACCTAATACAGACACACAACAGGACAGCAGAGATCTCATCCATGTGCTTGTCGCCAAAGCCAGAGACTAGAACAGGTCAAGGTGAGCAGCTGGTCCAGTCCTAGAGAAGCTCAGCACAGGTCACAGAGCAGACAGCCTTCAGCCAGGGACACAGGTGACGGGGTCCCAGCACAGAGTTCAGATGAGGGAAAGTGCACACTGGGTAAAGTACAGGGCAGGGCCAGGGCCAGCTCAGCGGACACTGGGGGCCAGTAGACTGCAAGGGACGTACTCAGAGTATTGAAGAGTGGACCGAGCACAGAGGGGCAGCACAATGATACTGTCCAGAGGTCGAAAGAGAAAGCTGGAGAGTGCAGGGACCCCGGCCCTATACTTGAACCGAAGCTGAACCCTCTGAGGATTGCAGGCGGGTCTTTCACATGATCCTCAAGAACCCATGAGCTCAAGAAAAACACACTTTAACATTAACGACACCAGGCAGCTGGCAACAGACCCAAGCTATCGTGGGCCCTGCCCCCCAGCACAGAAGTACGACTGCGCATGTCCTCACTCCATAGCCTGCAGATCACATTGGAAACCAAGGCGTGCTCCTTCCTTCACAGAATACAGTTTTCAAATGCTAAATTATATGCCTTATTTAATTTTTTTCATGCACTATGTAATAGGAGCTAGAAGTCTGTTATTTATAATGACAATAGAACCGTTAATGAAAGATTGTCTTGATCTGTCACAGAAATACCATGAAGCTGAATGGAAGAGTTATAACACATTGGCAAGATGATGGTTTCGCTTCGTAAAGCTGGAGCTCATTACCGCACTTAAACACCCCTGTGATTTAACAGAATTCATTCTCACATGGTGCTTTGTCACTTGGCTTGGAAATCCACTTAGATTGGATTAAACAGAGTTAGTAAACAGACAGCACATGTTTATAGAAGGAAGAGAGGGAGGGATTGTCTGAATCCTGCCGCATCCTGGCAGGCAGCCAGAGACTCAAATGCATTCAGGTCAGGTATTATTAAGCCCAGGTCTTGGCTGGGTTCTGGTCTGTTGTCTCTTCACCGTGGTCTCCAGACTCCAGCCTCTGCATCATCAGACAAGTGCATCCAAGACATGCTAACTCAGAGTCTCATGGCCTGGACCCGGGGCACCTAGACTTTACAGCCATCTCAGTGTTTAGCTCACAGTCTAGGGAGCTGGAGAATGATTAAGATAAGTCTTCCTTACTGAACCTCAGTGTGTTGCAAGTGTGACTGCGGTGCCCGGCTGCGTTGGCAGGTGGCAGACAGGAGACAGGCTTGTCTACACCCCCAAGACTCTGCCTCCTGGGCCCTGGATGGTTGATGGTCTGACACAGAAAAGACTGGGCCCCCTGGGATGAACCCAGAGCCATGGCAGAGCCTGACAATCCACCTGTGGTTGTTCGATATGCCAAAACAGTAACAATAATGGACCTCATTCCCAAGGAATGGAGACATTACTGGCGCCCACTCGAAGCAAATCGATGAACAGGAAGACAAGTGATACAAGTGAAGTCTTCCTTATCACAGTGACAAATCAAAAAAAGTAGATGTTGCCCAACAATAAAATAAATAAAATAAATAAGCAATAAAATGAAAGTCATTTCTGTGGAAAGCAGAAGACCTAGAATTTTTTAATCACTGAAAACTATACCAAATATCAGCATATAGAAATTCCTAGAGCATTGACCACGCACTGGGTTGCTCTGAGAATTGAACACAAAATGGAGACCAAGAGACCTGGCCTGTGCATGAGAGAGAAGGCCCTCCTCTATGGCCTTTGTAAATTGTTCTCATAAAATACTTTTATTTCCTTTCCTTTTTATAGGGATGGGGTTACTCTCAGTCCTCAGAGGGCTGCGGTACCACAGCCAGCAAATCTTGGGCCACCAAGTCTTTGGTTCAATACTAGGGCCCAAGGAAGCAGCTTGCTGGGGCACTGAGGTACTGGAGACTACCCAGGGTCACCCGACGGTACAGGGGCTCTCAGGGCAGCACCTGCTAGTGTTCACGGCCCTTTAGCACCACACCTAGAGATGCTAAGAGTGTGGTTCTTAGCAATGTGTGGTTCTAGGGATAGAAGCAGGGTCAGGTACATGCAAAGTGTGGGCCTTAAATCCTGTACTATCTCTATTTTAATAGAAGTAGATTTATTTTAGAAGCAAAAATTTATTTCAATTATATTTAAATACATAATATCATGGCAGAGCCTGGCAAGCTACCCATGGTGTATCCGATGTGCCAAAAACAGTAATAATAATGGACCTCATTCCCAATGAATGGAGATATTACTGGTGCCCGCTCAAGCAAATCGATGAACAATGGGAAGACAAGTGATACAAGTGATATAATATAAAAATTAAAAGTGTATATCTATCTATCACTATCTCTATCTCTATTTATATATACGTAATTTTTATACTTCTATTCTGGCTTGGTTTGAAGGCCACACCTGGGTTCTTGGTTAGCAGTCTTGAAGGTGACCTGAGTATGATGCGGTTTGAACATCTGGGGGTGTGGACGGTACAGCAGATAGATTGCTTGCCTTGCACACAGTCAAGCCAGGTGTGATCCCCGCATCCCCTATGATCCCCTATGTACTACCAGTAGTAATCACTACTTAAAGAACCAGAAGTAAGCCCTTAGCACTGCTGGGTGTGGCCTGTTAACAAAAACAAACCAAACAAGCTTGTCTTTCCACATGAAAAGACTTTGCTCAACCCACTGAGCTATTTTCCTATCCCTCACAGAGCAGTTTTTATAAAAGCATTTTTAGAGTAAAAAGGAATTGGTATCATCTCAAATATAGACTATCTACTTCAATTTTGTCTCTAGTTAGTTGCAGAGGAGCTAGGAAAAACCAGCTTATTTATGCTAACCTAGCTGTAAGTTACTCCTGCACATTTTATCTCTCCAAAATGGTATCTCATGAGAGGATTTAATCTTGTTATTGGACTTTATCCTTTGAGACTTTAAAAGTTCTTTTGGCGCTTTAATCCGTTAATTCTTCACCACTACCCACTTAGTGGAGAGATTTCTAATCTAAGTCTCAAGTCTCAGGTCCTGCTTCTCTGCATCTAATTCCTGTGATGAGCGTTTCTTTGGCCCACCCAGGTTCTTTCTTTGAACACATACTAATCCCCCTCTTATTTGATGCTGTAGCTTCAAATCTCTGTTTCCCCAGTAACTTTCTTTCAGATTTCCAATTAAAAGACATCCAAATGAATTCTCATTTGCACAGTTATTGATTTGCATTCGAAAAGATTATTCCATGAATAGCAAAGAAGCAAATAAAACTGTAAGTCAACTCACTTAAACATATCTTAATGGTAAAAACACATAAGGATGTGATATCTTTGTGACTTTTTTCAGAGAAAAGTCTAAATAAACACGTTAAGACATGTCTAAATAAAAATGTCAAAACTACACAGTACCAATTATTTTGAGTATATAGTCTGCTGTAAATATAAAGCTATACAACTGAAGAGTAAGTATAAATCACGATTATAAGTGGGTCTGAATAACAATATTGGATCTTGATATAGAAGCAAACATACATGTGCTTGCATACAACTATTTTGATGGATATTACTTCTCTAATAGATATATTCTAACTATAAACAGTTTCACAGCAGACTTCAAATTTTGTATACAGTTGAAGAACGCATGCATTAACTTATGTTGATCTATAAAGGTATTACTAACAAGAATTAATTTTATATCTTATATATAAAATACTAAGGAACACATGATTATGAATAATGTAAGCTGATAGAGCTAAATATCTTTTGGATAAAATAAAATTATATAAGAAGAAACCAGTAAAAACAGATCAGATAAATATATACTCATCTGTTAGAAGGAAATATTCTGAATGGATATTCAGAAAGTTTTGAAATGCTATTATGTTTACCTATATAAAAATTTGTTCAGTGTCAACACTGAACCCAGGTCCTGTGTGTGTAGTATGTGCTTTATCATTGAGCCATACCTCTGCTCCTATTTGCTGAATTTTTAATTCTCTAGAAATGATCATTTCTGAATGCATACTGCTAAATATTTATAATAACAATGTATTGACATGTAGAAAACCTGAAATCTATATTGTACTTTGAACTCTGTTTAGAAGCAAATAACATTTGTTTTTTTTTTTGAAAGTTTTAGTAAAACTGGTAAACCTGTCTCTAAGCGAATATGGAAAAAAGAGACAAAGCTTCATTAAAAAGAACCAGAAAAAAAAAGAGAGAATAAGGAGCAGGCAGCCACCACAACCAGGAAAACCAGATAAGCTATGCACCAGACCCACAGCTGCGCCACAAGGATAGAGCAGACCCTGGAGGCATGGGAGGACTCTGAGAGCAACATAACTACTAGGGCCAGAAGAAACTTAGGGGAGGCTTCACCAGCTAAACTTGGAGAGGGGATAGCCCCCCCAACCCTTCCATCTCCATGCCCCAGCGGCATGGCTACAAGCAGGCAGCCACCACAACCAGCAACGGAGGATAAGCTATGGACCAGACCCACAGCTGCATAGGTGTGTGGTCGCTCTGCAGCCACATGACAGATTTAAATAATAATCAAGTTTAGGACCAGGTCCTGCCCAGGATCTTGCACATACATTCACTGTAATGATCACTGTAGGTGTAACAAACTCAGGTGAGTGATGGGGAATGGTAATGTCAGACTAGAACTCACCATTGAATGTGCACATAGACTTACATGTTAAACCATAAATATCAGTAGGGCAAGCCACAATATGTAAGAGAAGAGAGAAACACCCAATTATGAACATCTTTGTAATTGTATATCTTACAGTGGTATAATAAAAAAGATATACTATGTAGAACCCAGAAGCAAACCACATATATATGGACATTTCATTTATGCTAAAGGAATCAGGCCCATATAATGGAGAAAGGGAAAGCCTCTTAAACAAATACGGGGAAAACTCGACAAAGGCATTCACCTGCTCACAAGCTGCTCACAACGGAATTCACTGGATAAGCTGCGTGACCCATAAATTTTGCCAGATAGGAAACCAGGAAAAGGGCTGATATAATCCAGGTGACCCAGGTGGTTATTTTTTAATCCATTTTTCCACTGGATGAACGCATCATTTGATACTCTTAATACTCCTTTTTAACAAGGCATCTATATTTTTGAAACTATAGTGCACATATACTCATGCCATCAATTTTTTTTCCACCCGGCCGGAGCAATAGTACAGTGGGGAGGGCATTTGCCTTGCATGCGGCTGACCCGGTTCGATCCCTGGTATCCCATATGGTCCCCCGAGCACCGCCAGAGGTAATTCCTGAGTGCAGAGCCAGGAGTTAACCCCTGAGCATCGCCGGGTGTGACCCAAAAAAGCAAAAAAAAATTTTTTTTCCACAGTATCATTTTAAGGTATGTAATTTCCCATCCATATTTAAGTTTTTTATTGAATCACGAGCTACAAAGTTGTTCAAGGCTGGGTTTTAAATAATATACCAACACCAGTCCCTTCGCCAGTGTACACTGTACACCTCCAATGTCCCCAGTTTTCTTTCTACCATCCCTGTCCCCACCTCCGTGGCAGGCACTTTTTCTTCTTTCTCTCGTTCTCTCAAACTCTTGTCATTCTCTCTTCCTTTTTAGGCATTGCGGTTTGCAAGACAGTTACAGAAAGATTGCCGTGTTTTTCCCTTTACCTATTTTCAGCACTCAGTCTTATCCACAGCATATTTAGCTCTTAACCAAAATCTAAAATTTTGTCATTTTCAATTTACATGGGTCCTGGACCAATCAGACAGGAGACTTTACCAAGGACACATAGGTAATATATGTAGGTGCAAGGTACTGCACATGTAGAAAATGGACATCCAGAAAATGGAGATGAGTGGAAGGTGACCAAACATAGCTCAGTGACCAGTGACCCAGGTCAGCAGCCAACAGCAGCAGAGAGAGCAGCAGATGGCAGTGATGAGCTTCTTGAGCAGGGGAAGAGCAGAGAGCTGGAGCGTCCAGTCATGGAAGAGAAAAGGCAACTGGGCAGCTGTCCTGAATGTGGAAGCTTGTTCCTGGGACTGCTACAGCCATAGAGATTGGTCTGCATGGACTGTGAAGTGAAGGACTGTAAAACGAAAACAATGATACACAAGGCATCTGCTGGTTGGGTTGGTTTGCATTGCTCAGGTGCTGATCCCAGGGTGCCCAGAGGGAGCCAGTTCACGGGGACACACAATGATGGACAGGACATCATGCATATGGAACTATATCTCCTCTATGCCCAGAGCCACATTATTCACAATATCCCTAATCTGAAATAAACCAAAACACCCATGGACTGGTGCGTGGAAAACAA
The DNA here is from genome assembly GCA_021461705.1 of Cryptotis parvus. Classification (NCBI taxonomy): domain Eukaryota; kingdom Metazoa; phylum Chordata; class Mammalia; order Eulipotyphla; family Soricidae; genus Cryptotis; species Cryptotis parvus. Next base: position 20,360 of record JAJIBD010012874.1, on the reverse strand, counting down.
AACTGTGATTTATACACACAAATCTAACACTCCTGCCAGTTCAATGGATAAATTCATGCCGTTTGGGACCAAGAGGATGGATCTTGAGGTGATTGGCTGAGTGAAATAAACAGGAGAGTATAATTACTGGATGCTTTCAAGAAGACGTGGAATGCAGATAAACTAAAGCCAACAACAGGGTCATAAACACTGAAAATATAAACTAATGGCTGACCTGAAAAAAAAGGCTGAGCCCCTGTTGCTTAATGTAGGGTAATGCCAAAGGTAGAGGAATAGGCTGGGGCTCCTTTGGTGGAGGTTCTAGAGAGACCCAGGCACAAAGAGAGGAGTTAGGCTGTATACTCAATTTTATAGCATTTAAAGCAAAGAGTTAGGCTGTATCACCTAAACTTTATAGTATTCAAAGCAAAGAGTTGGGCTGTGTACTTAAACTTCATAGTATTTAGAGCAAAGAGTTAGGCTGAATTGCCTAAACTTTATGTATTTAAACAACAACAAAAAAATTTGTTTTACAAGATTATATAAAAACAGAAGGTAGGGGAAGCATCTGTGAAACATTTCTCATACCTTGCTTGCAGCTTGGCTGAGCTTCAAATTTATGGATTGGCACTGTCATCAAAGACCAATTTTCTGTTGCCAAAATTTATTTTTCTTAATTTTTTTAGAATGTCTACAGATATTAGCCCAATTCTGGACAATTGTAATGTGTTGAGGAGCCATGGAGGTCCCCAACCATATCAGGTCATGAGTTCCCTTTTTATCTCAAGGGCCAGTGTCAGATTGATAAGCCACGAGTTCAGCTCAGTTGTAATAGACTTTTACTAATCAACAGTAATTAAACAAGCTCTCCTACTTGATCCAAGATAATGGGATTTCCCAGTCCTCTACCTTTGGCGAGACCTCTGATCATGCACTCAGGCCCAGATCCCCCACCAAAATGGATGGCTTTTCCCAAGTGAGTCACTTTATATACCCAAAAGTCAAAAAGTTCTCTTCAGGGTGGGTTGCGTTAACAAAGATCAACTAATCAGCTTTAGGTGTAGAATTTAGGTGGTGCCACAACTCTGGTTCAGGTCTAAACAGATGATAATGCCAGGGCCTAGTCCCTTCCTCGAGATTATCTCATGTCAAAACACTGGAGAGAGAGAGGACTGGTATAAACAAATACATCTTAAAGGATGCATACTCATGGGGACATCACAGCATAACAAAAAATGGAATTTTTTTTCATTTCTGGGAATGCCACTTTTTTAAGTTGACGTAAGGCTGGAATGAGAGTCCAGAGGGAAAAGGCACTGGCCTTACTTGGGGTGGGCCAAGGTTCAGTCCCTGGCGATGCCCCAGGAACTGGCAGAAGTGATCCCTGAGCACTGAGTCAGGAGTAAGAACTGAGCACAGCCAGGCATGGCACTCTCCATGCACAAAGGCCACATAGGAGTTTGGATTATGATCATTATCCAATCCAGTTACCTAACTATGTTACAAAACTCAAAAATCTCATGCAAACGAAGTATTTTGCATTTTATAAAAATATCGTGGTATCATCTGTGCATGTATTCAGAAAAATGTTAACTTTGATATTACCTCTATATAACAATTCTTACCTCAAAACTTCCAGAACTTGAAGGTGCATCTATTTTGATGGGAACAAGTCTAATACTAGCCATTAGCTTATGCATGGCAGTGATGGCAATCTCTTGAAATTACATTTTAGAGGCATGGGGCTTGAATTCCTGCAGGTGAGAGCCTTGGGGGTGCATTCCTGCATTTTGGGTCTGGGGGTGTATTCTTGCAGGTTAGAGCCTTGGGGGGTTTATTCCTGTACGTTAGAGTGTTGGGGTATAGTCCAGCATGTTGGTGGATTGGGGGTGCATTCCCATAGGTTAGAGTCTTGGGGTGTATTCCTGGAAAGAGTCTTGGGGATGTATTCCTGGTTAGAGTCTGGGGGTGCATTCCTGCAGGTTAGAGTCTCGGGAGTACATTCCTGCGTGCTGGAGTCTTGGGGGTGCATTCCTGCCTATTAGAGTATTGGGGTGTATTCCGGCATTTTGGTGGCTTGGGGGTGCATCCCCTGCATCCCCGCATTCCTGGTGTGTGAACGTGTCTTGGCCCAAGAGCTGCACCAATCTGCCTACTCTGCTCCCGGCACCCCTAGGGTGAGGGCATGGGAGGAAATTCAGGTCAGGTGCTCCTCAGAGCCATAAACCAGTGAGATAGTCTAGTGCCAGCACTTGACAATCAAGTATGCCAAACTCACGGGAGAGAAAAGCCCGGCGGCCACCAGAACAGCAGCTCTAGACTCTGCAGGGTGGCCCAGATCTGGTTACGGCTGTGACAGGCCCTGATGCAGCCAGCTTGTAAGCAGGTCTGTGCTGGAATTGCCCTTCCTGGGAGCTGGTCACGAAGTTACCAGGTTTCAGTTTCCTCTTTTAATGAAGAAATCAATTCAGATTTGTTGCAGTTGGTGTCTGACACCCTTTAATCATCCACCAAGTAAAATATAAGAGCAACATAAAACCTTCAGGTGACGTCCCGAAGCCCCTTCTGTGGGCTCACTTGCTATCTTTTTATGTTGGGAATGGAGAGAAGCTGTTCCCACTTTTTTAAAATGGAAGAACTGTAATTTACAAAATTATTGATAGCTGAGTTTCAGGTGTATAATATTTCAACACTAATACCATCACCAGTGTCAACTTTCCTCCAACAGTGTTCCCAATTCCCTCCTCACCCTATCCTGGAACATTTCCAAGATCAGAGGTCACAGCTTAGAGCTGGTGTCTTCAGCTTAGTTAAGTTTGTGTTTTGGTACATGGCTATGTACGCCACTCAGATCAGCAGGATAACTAAAGCCCTGTGGTCTGATCACCATTACTTCCAGATCTGGAGAGATGCTTCCTGCAATCAGATGTTCAAGGGAACACATTATCCACCATCACTCATCGCTCGGAAGCACCTACTCCTCACTGTCTGCAGGCTGGAGGAACAAAGAAGCAAGAAACCTAAACTAACTAGCCCCTCAGGTCCCCCTTTCAAAGAATGCTGGGCTATGATGGGGAAGAGGCTCCTCTCAGAGCCCATGCAATTCCGCGTGGTGGTGGAGAAGCAGAAAGCACATCGCCACTCATCTCAGAAGCTGTCCAGAAGATTCTCCAGTGGCAGCGCTCTTCAGCGCCAGGTGCTAGACCTGATCTTCCATCCCCACCCGCTCTTTGCTCATAGAGGGTTTATCCTTCAGAAACGTCTTGTGCCTTGATATCTGTCTCCCAATCTGCTTCCCAATCTTCTTTCTGGAGGGTGCAAATGTGCCCTTGGCTATCATTTGGGGCCATACCCTACAGAGCTCAGTATCATAGCAAGAAGGTCTCCGTAATCAAACAGGCCATGAAACCGAGGCTGAGAAATGGATCCAAGAAGGCTGAGTACTTGCAGCCTCATGGCACTGCAGTGACATTATTGCGTGGACAACAACCTTCTGTAGTGCTGGCCACTGCGACCAGTCCACGACAGCATCATGTTCACATTTGGGATTTGTTCCACGACCAATTGAGGAAGAGCAAAAATAACCAATACCTAACTTTTCAAGACAAATTTTATAAAAAAGGAGAAAATGAGGTTATCTAAAATTAAATTGCAGAAGACAGGATAAGGATACCACAAAACAATTAATTCGGTTAGGAAATGTATATAATTAGTTTGTTTTCCAGGATGGTTTCCCAAATACATTGTTAGTTCAGGGTAAAGAATTAGTCAAAATTAAATTTCTTTTCAATGGAATTGGAATGATGTTGTTTAATTTGGAACAGCAAAAGCAATGACCACAGAGGCAAATTTGAGAATACAGAGGAAGAGAGGCAAATACTCCTTAAGAATAGAAGAACCATGTTTTCAACCTTCCAGTCTTCATGCCCAGCAATATTCATGAAAAAGTTTGTGATTATTAGACAACAACCTAAAGGGCAAGACTCTGTGATGAGCTAAGGGCATAACAAAGTAGAAAGAGAAACATCACCCGGTTGGCATCTACAATGAAGTGCCCTGTCTTCTGGATCATAGACCCTTGGATTTATGTTATAATAGAAGCTAAGTCCTGGATAGTCTTCTAAGACTCCCTATTCTGTTACCTTTAATTTATATATACTGGTGTTTTGTACATATTGTATCATTAAAGGATTACAAATCTGTAATTGTTTTGTTTTGCTGAGAAAACTAGAAAGACAAATATTTCTCAAAAAAGTTAAGTATTGAGGGAAAGGACGAATCCGTGCCAACCGGGTCATTAATTCCAGGTACATCTGAGACCCAGCAGGATGGGACGTAGCAGCACAGCCACCTGGTCACAACCAGGACGGAAAAGGTCCTCAAAGTAGCTCAAGGGTGGGCAGGAGAACACTAGGATGAATTCAAGAAAAACAACGTAAGAATCATGAGAATTCCAGAGGGACAGGAAGGCAACACGAACAAGGTAGGTACAGTTAAAGACATCATTGCCAGAAAATTCCCAGAGCTGAAGAATACAGCACGCAGATCCAAGAACCCCTAAGGATACCTGCTAAAGGAAACCCTACCTAAAAGACTCTAAGACACATTCTAATTAGAATGTTGAATGCCATAGAGATGCAATATTGCAAGTAGCAAGATCAAAGAAGGAAATTTCATACAAAGGCATGTCACTTAAATTTACAGCAGACTTCACAGATGAAACACTTTGAGCCCAGAGACTATTTTGGGATAGAGTGAAAAAAACTCAGTGAAATGAAGGTTTCACCAAGAGTTCTTTACCTGGCTAGGCTCAGATTTGAAGGAATGATATACAACTTCATGAATAAAAATACAGCTCAGGAATTTCCTAGACTCAAAACCAACCTCAAAAGGACTGAAGAAGCTACTGTAAGATAAGACAAATCCCAAAAAGCACGACAAGTTTATTCTAAAGATGGCACAAAATCCCATGACAATAATCTTTCTCAATGTCAATGGTCTAAACACACCAGTTAAGAGACAGAGGAAGGCAAAATGAATTCAAAACTGAATCTAACATTCTGTTGCCTACAAGAAACACATCTGAATAGTCAGAACAAACACAGACTCAAAATCAAAGACTGGATTTTTCACACAAACAACTCCACCAAAAAGGCAAGTGTGGGCATACTAGTATCTGACAACATAGATTTCAGGGTGAAAAGGTTAGAAGGAACAGTGAAGTCCATTTCTTAATAATTAATGGATAAGTATATATGAAGAAATTACACTCTTAAACATGTAAGCTCCCAATAAGGAACCAGCAAAATACTTGAAACAATTTCTAATGTACCTTAAGGAAGATACTGATAGCAATGCAATTATAGTTGGAGACTTCAACACTGCTCCATCTCTTCTTGATAAATCAACGAGACTGAAACTCAGCAAATAAATACTGGCTCTGAAGGAAGAAATGAAGAGGGAGAGGGCTAGTAAATATATACAGGGCTATTCATCCCCAAAAAGCTGAATACACTTTTTTTTCGCTATTGCACATGGAACATTTTCCAAGATAGACCACATGCTGGACCACAAAACTTACTTCAATAAAATCAAGAATATAGAAACTGCGCCAACTATTCTTTCAGACCATGATGCACTGAAAATAGAAATGAATCATGGACAAAATTGGAGAACTATATCAAACACCTGGAAACTAAACAGCTTACTACTGAACAAGTGAGTCATAGAAAAATCAAACAGCAAATCTGAAGATTCCTGTAATCAAATGAAAATAAAGACATGGACTATCAGAATAAACGGGGAACAACTAAAGCAGCGCTAAGAGGAAAATTTATAGCTCTTCAGTCGTTCCTCAGGAAAGAAGAAAGGACCCACATAAACAACTTAACTCTACAGCTTAAGATATTAGAAAATGACCTACAAAAAGGAGCCTCACCTAGGAAGAAAGAAGGAAATAAGTAAATTTAGTGCAGAAATCAATGAGCTGGAATATCAAAAAACAATCCAAAGATCAATGAAACCAATAGTTGTTTCTTGGAAAAAATAAACAAGATCAACAAAGTACTTGCAAGACTCAAAAAGAGGGAGTCAGCCCTAATAAACAAATCAGGAATGAAAAGGGGAATATCACAGCAGAAACCACAGAAATTCAAAAGATCATCAGAGATTACTTTGAGAGCCTGTATGCTACAAAACAAGAGAACCTAGAGGAAATGAGGAATTCCTGGATTCCTAAAACCTCCCAAGGCTAAACCAAGAAGACTTGGAATAGCTCAACAAGCCTTTCACTCCTCAGAAAAAATGAAACAGTAATCTAAAGTCTTCCCAACCATAAAAGCTCACGTCCAGATGGGTTCACTAGTGAATTCTTCCAAACATTTAAAGAGAACCTACTGCCAGTCCTTTTCAAGCTTTTCCAGGAAACTGAAAAAATAGAAACACTCCCAAATAGCTTCTGCAAGGTATATACCACACTGATACCCAAATCAGATAGTAATCACAAAAAAGAAAATTACAGGCCAAAATCCCTGATGAGCACAGATACAAAGATATTCAACAGAATACTAGCAAATCGAGTCCATGGGCTCATCACAAAGGTCAAGTAGGATTTATCCTGGGGATGCAAAGATGCTTCAGCATTTGCAAGTGAATCTACATAATACAACATATCAAAAAAAAAGAAAACATAAAAACCATACGAACATATCAACAGATGAGAGAAAGCATTTGTTTGACAAGATCCTGCACCACTCATGATAAAAACTCTCCACAAAATGGGAATTGAAGGAACTTGCCTACATAGCATCAAAGAAGAAGTGAGGAAATCAGAATAGAACATTTATTTTTTGAAAGAAGTAAATTAAGAAACAAAAATTTGGGAAAGAAAAAATGGATAAAGAAAATATTGCTTAGATTTTTAAGCTACAAATGAAAATAATTATTCTAAGTATGATTCAATTTTCCAATGAGTTACTTAAATATATATGTGTGTGTATATATGTATATATACCTATATATACATATATATACACACACACACATATATATATATGTGTCCGGCATGGCAGAGCCTGGCACCCACATGGCAGAGCCTGGAAAGCTACCCGTGTCGTATTTGATATGCCAAATACCAGTAACAATTATAGACCTCATTCCCATGACCTGATGGAATGGTTTGAGGCTCTTTATGTTCCTGGAGCAAGCAGATTCCCTTGGGCTCTACTAGCATGAGACAGGTCATATGGAGATGTTACTGGTGCCCGCCGAGCAAATCGATGATGAACGGAAGACAGTGATACAGTGATACAGTGATATATGTGTATGTGTCCATATACATATACACTTATATATAACTTTTAAATTTGGGGGTGCACACCTGGTGGCTCAGAGACTACTCCCAGAGTGCTCAGGGAACTACATGGGTAGGACTTGAAGCCAATCTTGAAAAGCATGTGGTCAGCTCACTGAGCTATCATACTGCATGTCGCTTAATATTTACTGAAACATTTTGACTTTGAAGTAAAGTTACTAGTATATAAAATGTTTCATCAGTTCTCTGTTATCCTGATTGAGGATTACCTAAAAGAAGACTTAGAGCCCATAACTGCTGCAATAATATAATTACCATTTTCCACTTTTAAAATATAGATAATAGTCAAACTATTCTGAATTCAAAATAGAATTACAATTTTTCAAATAATGAAGAACAGTTTCATTTTTTTAAAACATGACCTCCATGTACTATCATTTAATCATAAATTGTTGGAAAATACATACATTTCCATTCTACCATTTATTATTTATGAACTGTTTTCTACTTTTACCATGTTTTATGTTAACTTCATAGACAAAATTATAATATTTGTGGGAAAATAAGTTGAGACAGATGCTGAGGAATATAATCGTTTTTATGAGCAGACTTTATTGGACAGTGAAATACTGAGGGTGTTAAATACGTTATGATGTGACGCTGACATGTTAAAGGAAGGTTTCACAGGAATAGAGACGTTTCTGATAGAACTTTATAAAAACATTACGATCGAGGAAGGGGTCAAGCAGAAATGACCACAGAATGCAGTAGCCACTGTAGACAAACAAGTTACTGACCTTAAAATCCTTTATAAAAGATTAAATTCTAATTTTTGTTTCTATGGTGGGCAGGAAAAAAATCCAGAGAATTAAGTCTATGAAATATTCATAGTTTTTAAAATGGAAAATAACTCTTGACTTTCTTGAATACATAATGACAAATAGAGAACACAGTGGGGAGAAATTCTCAATAAGGTTTAATCAGCTAATATATCTTTTAGTTGCATATTGAAATAACAACAACAACAACAACAACAAAAAAACTAGGCCATGTTTTATCTCATGTAATAAATCCAAAAGCAGTACTTCATGCTTGGTTAATTGTGCCATTCAATAACCTCCTAAAGTACTACACTATTTTCACATTTGTGTTGCTAGATTTTTTTAATTTGTTTGTGGCTTGGTGGGTTTCAAGGCACACTCTTGGCAGTGCATGTTGGGGATGGGCATATTGGTACCATTGTTGGCAACGTACAGGATAAGCGACTTAGCCCTATACTTTCTTCTTCGTCCCTTTCACAAATAATGTGCTTCTCTCCTTTAGGAATATGGATATGCTCATTTTTTGACTGTGACCATCTGACTTTCCTTGGGCTATAAATTAAGTTGAAGGGGTGGTGACCAGTACCATCTGAAACCTGCTGATTGCTGACCACATCTTTGTTTTTTCTACCTCTGCAATTTTCTGAAATTGCAGTGAAACTGAACACTTTGTACAAACCTTCTGTACCCGAGGGTTTTAAAGACATTGTGTCATTTGGACTATAAAGATGAAAAAGAAATAACACCTTGTTTATATTATCTGTATATATTGGCATTAAGAACATATTCCAATATGAAAAAATTAAATTATTTATAGAAATTCTACTTCCATCAAGTAAGGTGAGTACTTTACTTACAAGTATATTTGAAATTTGAATAAGGGGTCAGAGTACTACTACAGGAGGTAGGGTACTTGCATTGCGAAGTGACCTACACAGGTTTGATCCCCAGCACCACATGTGGTCCCCCAAGCTCTACAAGAAGTGATCCCTTTGTGCAGAACCAGAAGGATGTCCTGAGCATCCCTGGATATGATCCAAAGCAAACAGACAGAACATTAGAATCATAAAACATCTCATAGAAGATTCTTAGACCACGGAAACAGTGTCAGAAATAAGGCCATATGGTATTCTATGTCTAAGTCCTCTTGCAGAGATTTACTGACTCCATCCTAACCATCTGCACATAATGGAACTTCCCATCATAACCACATGCTACTGATGCTACAAATGGAAATGGGGAACAAATGGAAAGAATGTACTAATTTGTTTGAGTATTGTGATTCATTGCATGTGAACATGTAACTTGTGTGCTTAGTGCTATTTTCTGGGTTTACGTAGTGACTTAGATATACAGTAATAATGCTATTTTGCTAATAGATAATAATGACTATTTTATATCAGATGTTGTTAATTTAAAAACATGCACATTTCATATTCTAATCAAGAGGTAGCCTGACCACCAGATGTTCAGGGGTTACTCCTGGCTCTGCACTCAGGTCTTACTCCTGGTGGTGCTCGGGGACCATATAGGATATCAGGAAAGAACCCAGGTCGGCCCTGCACAAGGCAAATGGCCTACCTGCTGTGCTCTGGTCCCAAAATATTGGGTTTTGAGTGATTTTTTTTTGCACTATACCAGATGGTGCTCAGGGGCTACTCCTGGATCTGTGCTCAGTTGGGACTTGGGGTGATCCTGTGGGGTTCCAGGTCAGCTGCATGCAAGGCAAGTGCCCTACCCATGGTATTATCTCGTGGCCCCTTGACTGATAAGTTCTTAAGCACAGAGCACTTAAGGCACTACTTCACGTACATTGCATCATTTAACCTCTTAACAACTTTAGCAGCTGAGGGATCTCTATTGTACTATTTAGGAAGATCTTTGCTTCATTTTCTGCCCTCAGGCCACGTTGGGTATTGAACCCAGGACTTTTCCCTTGATAGCGAAGTGCTCCCCTGTGTCAGCACTCCAGCCCTTTCAAGGCCTGCCCATTGCTTTCTTTTGTTTTTATCTTTTTGGTTTTGCTTCATTTACTTTATTATTCTTCAGGGTGTGATAACGTTTGCTTACATTTTTTTTTTTGCTTTTTGGGTCACACCCAGCAATGCTCAGGGGTTACTCCTGACTATGTGCTCAGGAATTACTCCTGGCACTGTGTGGGGATTATATGGGATACCAGGGATCAAACCGGGTCGGCCGCATGCAAGGTAAACGCCCTACCCGCTGAACTATTGCTCTGGACCTGCTTACATTTTTTGTACTCTGAGGTTGTATACCAAATGCACTTGATTTGACCAGAAAACAAAAAAAGAGGGATTAATATCAAACTCTGCTTTGTATAACGAAAGGATCAGCATTTGAAATTACATACTCAACTCCAGACTCACAGACATGGGGCAGAGCTGCTACTGACTCTCCCTGTGCCCAGCCGCTCACGAGGCACCCAGGAGGGATGGCGGGTTCTAGCCCTGGCCCGCCACCCCAGCAGAGCCTTGCAACAAGCCAGACGACCCCCCCACTCCATGAGGGCCTCCATTTTCCACATCCGACTTCCCTCTCATCAGAACTCCACCCAGCAGACCAGCCTATCACAGCCTGGCTCACGCAGCCACTTGTGTCCACACGGTTCATCAATAAATGCTGAATTTAGAGATGACTACAAGAGTATGCTACCTGCAAGGCAGAGCCTGGCAAGCTACCTGTGCCATTTTTGATATGCCAAATACCAGCAACAATTTTAGACCTCATTCCCATGACCTGATGGAATGGTTTGAGGCTCTTTATGTTCCTGGAGCAAGCAGGTGCCCTTGGACTCTATTAGCATGAGACAGGACATATGGAGATGTTACTGGTGCCCGCTCAAGCAAATCGATGATGAACGGGAAGACAGTGATACAGTGATCCACTGTATTAAATATAATAACAGATTTATCTCAAAGGGCTACTGTTCATAGTAAATTTAAAGACCATATACATATAGGAGCTGGAGAGATAGCTACTGCGGGCAGGGTGCTTGGCTTACACATGGCTGACCCATCTTTGATCCCTAACACACATATGGTCCCCTGAGTCCACTGGGTGTTAACCCTGAACGGCTGTGTGCACCCCAAAAATATATGTACACTTGTATAACAAATTATATGTATTTCTATGCATAGCTAATCACTGCTGTTGCAAGAGTAAGCCAAGCTCAGGTGCTCTCATTACTGACTGAACATATCTGTTTGGGAGGACTCAAAAATAAATAGATAACAAAGACATTAACATAGCTGACATTCAGTATATGTGTTTAAGTTTAGAGTTGAGTAAATATGAATTTAATTCCATGGTTTTCCCTTTGACAATTTCCAGAGGGCATACAGTATATCAATAGGGAAACAGAACAAACTCTTTGTTCCAATTTCAAACAAGTATAACTGCTGACATGATTTACAAAAACACATTTAGTTTGTACCAGTGGTCTGAACCAAGAGTCATTGTTTTACCCTCAGAGATGAAGTATTAGAAGCAGGCAACAGAACAAGTACACAAACAGTTTAGCAAGTACAGGATATTTGTAGAGAGGGCACATTTGAAGATAACAAAGACATGTAGTATTTGAAAAACTCAGATATTCATGCATCAGAAAATATGCCCAAGAACTCTGCTCTCAAACAAAACACATCTTTTATTCCAGCCCAACTCAAGATATAGCTCTGTATCTATTAGTTTTTAAAGAGAAACTTTCTAAGGGAATTTTCCTGTGCTGTTCTTCATCCACTTCTGCATACTGAACTATTTCTTTAACTCTTTCCTTTAGTGCTTCTACATATAATTCCAGAAATGCTGCTTTTGTTAATGTCACCAAATGCTTCCCCAAAAAACATATTTCTTACCTCTCACTCTTTATCTCACTTGAAAATTCTCTAGTTTGTGATATTATAATTATATACGGAACTATGACAATAAATCCTCACAATTTATGTGTCTATATGCGATTATACACAATTTTATTCATATATAAATACACCAGTATTTCACTTCAACTGAACATTCAAATAGGAGTAATACACAAAAATATCTACTTCATACTTACATTGGGTTTTTAATGTATATATATATATATTTATTTGTAAATTTTATTTTTAAAAAATTTTAATTATACCACCATGAGATATACAGTTACAAAAGTGTTCATACTTGGGTTACAGTCCACAGTGTTCCAGAACCCATTCCTTCACCAGTACCCATTTCCCTCCACCAATGTCCAATGATTTCACTCATCCCCCAGCCTGTGTCAATGGCAGGCAATTGTCACACTTACTCTCTCTCTCTCTCTCTCTCTCTCTCCCTCTCCCACCCTTCTCTTTACACACTGTGGCTTGCAATACATACAGTTAGAGGTTATCATGTATATCCTTTGTCTACTTTCGATGCTCAGATCTACGCTGGTATTATTATTTACAACAATTATTAGTATGGTAGTACGCTGTTCCCTCTCTGTATTGCCTAACTTCTCACTCCCACACATTTGCAGTAGGTTCTACCCACTGACAAGACCTTCTGATCCATGTTTTGTCTGGCCTTGGATATTGGAATAGTGCTATTTTTTATATCACACAAATAAATGAAGTCATTCTATATCTGTCCTTTTCCCCTCTGGCTAATTTCATTCAGCATGATCCTCTCCATTTATAGTAGAGGATCCTATCCATTTATAGGCAAATTTCATAACTTCATTTTTCATAACAGTTGCGTAGTATTCCATTGTGTAGATGCAGCAAAGTTTCTTTATCCAGTCATCAGTTCTCGGGCATATTGGTTGTTTCCAGATTCTGGCTATTGTGAATAGTGCTGCTATGAAAAGAAAAGTGCAGATGGTGTTTCTACTGTATGTTTTCAGCCTCCCAGGGTATATTTCCAGGATCTCTATCTAATACCATACAGAAAAATCAGATCAAAATGGATTAAAAGATCTCAATATCAGACCTGAATCCATAAAGTATGTCAAAGAAAATATAGGAAAAACTCTCCACAACGTTGAAGCTGAAGACATCTTCAAAGATGAAACACCACTAACAAAACAACTAGAAGAAAAGAAAAACACATGGAACTACATGAAACTAAAAAGCTTCTGCACTTCAAAAAGAAACAGTGACCAAGATACAAAGACAGTCCACAGAATGGGGAAGAATATTCACCCCGCACTCCACATGATAAGGGGTGAATATCCATGATATATCAGGCACTGGTAGAACTTCACAAGAAGTAAACAGTCAACCCCATCAAAAAATGGGGGAGAAGAAATGAACAGAAACTTTGACAAGGAAGAAATTCGAATGGCCAAACAGAATATGAAAAATGCTCATCATCATTAATCATCAGAGAAAGCAAATGAAAACAACGAGATATCATCTCACACCACAGAGACTGGCACATATGCAAAAGACCAAGAACAACTAGTGGAGTTCTAATGTATATATATATATATATATATATATATATATATATATATATATATATACACACACATATTGCTTTTTGGGTCACACCCGCAATGCTCAGGTGTTTCTCCTGGCTCTGCACTCAGGAATTACTCCTGGCGATGCTCGGGGACCATATGGGATGCCATGCTGGGGATCGAACCCAGGCCGGCACAGGCAGGCTCGTGCAAGGCAAACGCCTCTACCTGCTGGGCTATCGCCCGGGCCCCTATTTTTTTCTAATATATTTTAAATGACGGCTAGATCAACACAGAGAGAACAGGTAAAAAAATAGTCCTGTACTATTAGTGGTGCATTTATAAAAATTTGTAAAAATATGGAGGACACTACTGAAGAGGAAATTATTTAACAAATCAGCCAAATTATACAGAAAAGAGCAAAGAAGACATATTAAGTGTGAGATGAAGGGCAGACACTGAGGTCTTGCAGATTCAACTCCTTACCTGAACTATTTGTTTTATTTGTTATGCCAAAAACTAGTAACAATTCTGTATCACTGTATCACTGTCTTCCCGTTCATCTTCAATTTGCTCGAGCGGGCACCAGTAACATCTCCATATGACCTGTCTCATGCAAGTAGAGCCCAAGGGCACCTGCTTGCTCCAGGAACATAAAGAGCCTCAAACCATTCCATCAGGTCATGGGAATGAGGTCTATAATTGTTACTGGTTTCTGGCATATCAAATACGACACGGGTAGCTTGCCAGGCTCTGCCGTGCGGGTAGCATACTCTTGTAGTCATCTCAAAATCCAGCATTTATTGATGAACTGCGCAGCCGCAAGCGGCCACGCTAGCCGGGCTGTCATAGGCTGGTTTGCTGGGTGGAGTTCTGACGAGGAGGAAGTCCAGATGTGGAAAATGGAGGTCCTCATGGAGTGGTGGGTCTTCTGGCTTGTTGTGAGGCTCTGCTGGGGTGGCGGGCCAGGGCTAGAACCTGCCATCCCTCCTAGGCACCTCGTGAGCAGCTGGGCAGAGTGAGAGCCAGTAGCAGCTCTGCCCCATGTCTGTCTCTCAAAAGGCTGGAGCGATAGCCCAGCGGGTAGGGCGTTTGCTTTGCATGTGGCCGGCCCAGCCGGCCTGGGTTCGATCCCCGGCATCCCATATGGTCCCCCGAGCACCACCCGGAGTAATTCCTGAGTGCAGAGCCAGGAGAAACCCCTGAGCATTGCTGGGTGTGACCCAAAAAAAAGCAAAAATAAAAAATAAAAATAAAAAATAACAATTATGGACCTCAATTCCATGACCTAAAGAATGGTTTGAGGCTCTTCCTGTCCGTGGAGCAAGCCAATGCACTTGGGCTAAACTTGCTTGTGACAGATCGTATGGAGATGTTACTTGTGCCCGCTCGAGCAAATCGATGAACAATGGGAGGACAGTGATACATTGATACAGTGAATTATTAGTGGTGAACTTAGGGCTGTACTGTGTTCTCATATTGAATTTCAGTGTGTCATGAATGAACATGTTATAATGCAATGTTCAATGAAAATTGAAAAATTAAAATTGAATGAAAGCAACAAGATTTATTGTACTAAATATTTTAACTATGTAGAAAGGTTCATCTTTCCAGCTATAAGACAGACAGATATATAATTGCAGGAGAAGAGAACAAAGAATTACCTCAATAGATAACTCCTAAAATATGGTGAGTAAGTTTTACTACTCATGTCAGTAGTCGAGTTCTGGATTTTAATTCCAAGTGATTGATCACACTTGCTTATATCCATGACAAAGTCTATATAAATTACCCGTGTGAGAAAAGAGATCAGTGCGACTTGGAATAGGTAGTGGACTGGTGTACATGACTGACATGCAGGAGGCTCTAGTTCAATCTCTGTGCCACATGGTCCTCTGAGCACTACTGGGAGTGATCCCCAAGCACTGGGACAAGAAAGACCCTGAGTCCTTCTAGGTGAACTCCTTCCATTAAAAAAAGGGATCCTTGCGCCTCCACGAACCCAGTCAATCCAGGGAAGAGCTGGAACTTCCATAAACAGGAACCCAGGCAAACTGCCTTGGTTTCACCCGGACCCCTCGGGCCCTGCGCTTCCGGGAGCATCTGCAACCTCCCCACAGGTGTGTGTGTGGTGATCCTTGTGTCTCTGCGGACCCAATCAGCCCCAGGGAAGAGCTGGAACTTCCATCAATGGGAACTGAGGCAAACTGCCTTGGCTGTACCCCGACCCCTTGGGCCCTGCGCTCCGGGAACGTATGCAACCTCCCACACAAGTGTGTGTGTGTGTGTGATCCTTGCATCTCCGCAGACTCAATCAGACCCAGGGAACAGGCCAGAACCCTATACCCACATCCCAAAATTCAAAACCGTGCAGACGCTAGCATGTCCATAAGATCCTCTTACTATCTATCTTGCATGAGGTTCCAGTGAACCTTTGTTCCTACATCCTTGCCACCCACCCAAACTCTGCAAACAGCCCAGACACCTACTAACTGTACTATCTAGTCACCCAAGAACTCATATTTGCAACCTACAATGGTCATAATGGTAAAGCAACACAAAAATTCCATCAAACCCTATGAGTGAAGTCACTAGTACAAATGAGCCAGGCAATAACAGAATTCCTCTGATAAGGAATTATAGAAAGAATTGTTAAAGATGCACAAGGAACTCAAATAAGCAATGGAATGAAAAACCAATAAAATACAAGAGGACATGAGAGAAGAAATGAGGAAAATTCAAATGGAAATGACAGATATTGACCCAGCCATACCACTCCTGGGAATATACCCTGGAAAGCCAAAAACACACAGCAGAAACACAATCCAGACTTTTATTTTCAGAGCAGCACTATTCACAATAGCCAGAACCTGGAAACAACCAGTATGCCCGAGAACTGATGACTGGATAAAGAAACTGTGGTACATCTACACAATGGAATACTATGCAGCTGTCAGGAAAAAATGAAATTATGAAATTTGCCTATAAATGGATGGACATGAAAAGGATCATGTTGAGTGAAATTAGTCAGAAGGAAAGAGAGAGACATAGAATAACTGCATTTATTTACATGACATAAATATATCAGGTGATCTTACCAAAAGTGGAAATTACCGCAAACGTGAGGGAGTCAGAGGTTAGGTAAGACAGAGAAGGGAAAATGTGTGAATAAATGTCGAAAGGGCTGATACCAACATAGAACTGAGCATTAAATACAGGCAAAAATGTACATGATGGCTTCCAAGTGTATGTAGTGCAACCCACAATGTAGGAGAAGGAAGGGAGAGAGAGGGAGAAAGGAAAGAGATAAAGAACCTGCCATTTAGGCAGGCTATGGGAGGGGGAGGGAATTGGGGACATTGGTTGTGGGATATGGGCACTGGTGGAGGGCGGGTGCTGGAACACTATGTGACTGAAACCTCCAAACATGAACAACATTGTAATTGTATATCTCATGGTGGTATAATAAAGTATTAATTAAAAAATGAGGTAAATGAAATGAAAAACACAGTGAAGACCATCATAGTGGAATAATAGCTACTGAAAAAGAATTAGTGATCTCGAAGATAAGTTCCAAAGATTCTCTACACAACACCAGAAGATAGAAAAAAAGACTCACAATTACAAAATAGACAACAAGAGATAATCGGAATGAAGCCAGAAGAAACAACATATGGATCATTGGGGTCCCAGAAGGGCAAGAAGAAAACCCTAATGAAGAAGAAACTGTCAAAGCCATAATTGCTGAGAAGTTCCCGGAACTAAAGAACACTTACCTCAAGATCCAGGAGGCGCACAGGATACAACCTAAAAGAAACCCCAACAAGAATACTCCAAGACACACCTTAATTAAAATGACAAAAACTATAGATAGAGATAGAATACTGAAAGCAGCAAGATCAAAGAAGGAAAGCACATACAAAGGAATATCCGTAAGATTTACAGCAGACTTCTCTAATGAAACGCTCCGAGCCTGAAAACAATGGTGGGATATTGTGAAAAGGTTCAATGAACTGCAGGCCTCACCAAGAATTCTTTACACGGCCAGACTCACATTCAGATATGAAGGAAAGATACACAACTTCACAGATAAGCAACAACTCAGGAACTTCATGGACTCAAAACCAACTTTATTTATTTTTTTTTAAATTTTTTTATTATACCACCGTGAAACATACAATTACAAAGGTGTTCATAACTGGTTCTTGGTAATACAGTATTCCAGCACCCATCCCTCCACCAGTGCCCCATTTACACCACCAATGTACCCCCCCCTCCTGTCCCCCACCCGCCTTAATAGCAAGTACCCCAGTTTCCTCTCTTTCTCTCTCTATCTCTCTCTGTCTCTGCATCTCTCTCCCTATAATGACTGAAGGGTCTACTGTAATATGACCAAATCCAAAAGCACAACAAGCACAAACAGAAAGATGGCACAAAATCTGATGACAATAATCTCTCTCAAAGTCAATGGCCTAAATGAACCAATTAAGAGAAACAGAGTGACAAAACGGATTAAAAATTGAACCCAACATTCTGCTGTCTACAAAAAACACATCTGAATAATCAGAACAAAAACTGACTCAAAGTCTAAGGTTGGAAGACCATTCTCCACACAAACAACTCCTCCAAAAAGGCTGGTGTGATTTTTCTCTAGTGCATATGGAACATTCTCCAAGATAGACCACATGCTGAGCCACAAAGCATACCTCAATAAAATAAAAAAGATAGAAATTGTGTCAGCTATCTTTTCAGACCATGATGCACTGAAAATGGAAGTTAAATGTACACAGGAACAGGGAGTCAAACCAAACACCTGGAAACAGAACAGTTCACTCCTGAACAACAAATGGGTCATAGAAGAAATCAAACAGGAAATCCAAAGATTTCTGGAAACAAATGAAAATGAAGACACCAACTATAAGAACTTGTGGGACACGGCAAAAGCCGTGTTAAGAAGGAAGTTGTAGCTCTGCAAGCATTCATCAGAAACAAGAAAGGGCCCACATAAATAACCTGATTACACAGCTGAAGACATTAGAAAAAGACCAACAAAAGGAGGCTAACCCAGGCAGAAAAAAGGAAATAATGAAACTTAGAGAGAAAATGAATGAGTTGGAAACCAAAAAAAAAAAAAAAAACAATCCAAAACATTAATGAAACCAAGAGCTGGTCCGTTGAAAAAATAAACAAGATTGACAAACCATTGGCAAGACTAGTAAGGATAGGGAAAGAGAGAACCCAAATCAACAGAATCAGAAATAAAAATGGTGACATCACAACAAAAACCACAGAAATCCAAAAGATCATCAGAGATCACTTTGAGATCCTGTATGCCTTGAAACAGGAGAATCTAGAAGAAAGGCATAAATTCCTGAAGTCCTATAACCTCCCACGGCTGAAACAAGAAGACCTCCAATACCTGAATAAGCCTATCACCATTGAGGAAATAGAAACAGTAATTAAAAGTCTTCCCAAACACAAAAGCCCAGGTCCAGACGGATTCCCTAGTGAACTCTACCAAACCTTTAAGGAGGACCTACTGCCAGTCTTTTTCAAGCTCTTCCAGGAAATAGAAGAAACAGAAACACTCCCAAACAACCTCTACAAGGCACATATCGCCCTGATACCCAAAGCAGGGAGAGACAACACAAAGAAAGAAAACTACAGACCAATATCCCTGATGAACACGGATGCTAAGATCTTCAACAAAATACTAGCAAACAGAATGCAAAGAATCATCAAGAAGATTATACATCATGACCAAGTAGGATTCATCCCGGGAATGCAAAGATGTTTCAACATTCGCAAGTCAATCAACATAATACATCATATCAATAAGAGAAAAAAATAAAAACTATATGATCTATCAATAGACACAGAGAAAGCATTTGATAAGATCCAGCACCCATTCATGATTAAAACCCTCCAGAAAATGGGAATTGAAGGGACTTACCTCAAGATAGTTACAGCCATCTACCAAAAGCCCACAGCGAGCATCATTCTAAGTGGGGAAAAATTGAAAGCCTCCCCTGAGATCAGGGACAAGACAAGATTGCCCACTCTTACCTCTTTTATTTAATATAGTACTGGAAGTACTTGCCATAGCAATCAGAGAAGAAAAGGACATCAAGGGATCCAGATAGGCAAGGAAGAAGTCAAGCTATCATTATTCGCAGATGACATGATATTATACCTAGAGAACCCTAAACTCTCTATCAAAAAACTCCTAGAAACAATAGACGCATATAGTAGAATGGCAGGATACAAAATCAACACCCAAAAGTCAGTGGCTTTCCTATATACAAATAACGAAAGAGAAGAAAGGGATATTAAGGAAAAAATTCCATTTAAAATTGTGCCACAGAAAATCCAATACCTAGGAACCAACTTAACCAAGTGTGTAAAAGACCTGTACAAATAAAACTACAAGACACTACTCCAAGAGATAAAAAGAGTATACAAGGAAATGGAAACATATTCCCTGCTCATGGATGGGGAGACTCAACATTGTAAAAATGGTAGTACAACCTAGAGCTCTGTACAGATTCAATGCAGTCCCTATAAGGATACCCATGACGTTCTTCAAAGAAATTGACCAACCGCTCTTGAAATTTGTATGGAACAATAAACCCCCAAGGATAGCTAAAGCAATCCTCAGTAAAAAAGAAGATGGGAGGCATCACCTTTCCCAACTTCAAACTGTACTACAAGGCAGTAGTAATTAAAACAGTATGGTATTGGAATAAAAACAGGCCTGTAGACCTATGGAATAGAATTGAGTATCCTGACACCCAACCTCAAACACATA
>JAJIBD010012873.1:0-21921 GCA_021461705.1 Cryptotis parvus | reverse complement strand
TGATATTTCTGTAAAATTTCCTGAGTCCTTGTAGTTTAGGGGCCTAATAGGAATGAGATAAAACAGCAGCATGAACCTCACATAAACAGGCATTAGTCATATCATTGTAATGCTTTCATCTATATTTCTCTATTCAGACCTTGACTTCAGTGTTTTATGTTTGAGTCTCATCCTCTTTATAAATTTCCTAGGCCATTGCTAATTATGAAATTTAACTTATAATATAGTCTGTCTGTATCACTGTCTTCCCGTTCATCATCGATTTGCTTCAGCGGGCCCCAGTAACATCTCCATATGTCCTGTCTCATGCTAGTAGAGCCCAAGGGCATCTGCTTGCTCCAGGAACATAAAGAGCCTCAATCCATTCCGAATGAGGTCTATAATTGTTACTGGTATTTGGCATATCAAATACAACACAGGTAGCTTGCCAGGCTCTGCCATGCAGGTAGCATACTCTTGTAGTCATCTCTAAGTCCAGCATTTATTGATGAACCGCGTGGCCGCAAGTGGCCGCCTGAGCCGGCTGTGATAGGCTGGTCTGCTGGGTGGAGTTCTGATGAGAGGGAAGTCCGGATTTGGAAAATGGAGGCCCTCATGGAGTGGGGGTCGTCTGGCTTGTTGTGAGGCTCTGCTGGGGTGGCAGGCCAGAGCTATAACCCGCCATCCCTCCTGGGTGCCTCGTGAGCGGCTGGACACACAGAGAGCAAGTAGCAGCTCTGCCCCATGTCTGTGAGTCTAACATAATCTAACATAATCTAGTCTAACATAATTTATCTATAATCTTAATCTAACTTTTCCTTCCTATAGGATATGTGGTCCACATTATAATAATGCACGATTTTCATGCTATTAGGAATGTAAGTGTTGAAAATGTTTCACATGCAGTCTGGGCAATGAGTATTGTTCTGACACCTAAAGTTCCACAAATATGATTATGTGTGAAAAAGAGACCAGCTAGAGTCATACGGCATGTTATATGGCTAAAGGTATGGGAAGGTGCAAGTGAAAAAAGAGAAAATAGCTACTTGTACACATATTCAGATAAGACCTGGGAGCGACAAAGACTTCAAATAAGAGGTAGCTGGCACATGAGTATGTTGTTTGGGGAAGCAAGTTCCTGGTATAACCATTGAAAAGACTCCAATAAAGGTGTTCACTTCATACAGTCTTTTCCAATGAAAAAAAAGTCAGAGGTAGAGGACATAGGCAGGATGATCAAAAAAAGAATGATCTGAGAGTGTATCGAAAGCACAAATACACATAACACATAAAACCTGAATTAAATACAGAATTCCATGTTAGGGACTGCTAACAATTCCACTGGAGTGCTCAGCCATCATCACTAAGAGATTGACTGTGTATCTTGTGCAACAATCTTCACAGCTAAGGAGCATGGTCTTAAGAAAGAAGATACACAATTAGAGTCTGGCTAAAATCTCAAAACCACCGGATTTGAAACCCTATTGCAACAAAACCAGAGCTGGTGGCAAGATATTTAGCTTATAACATATCTATGACCCTTAGCATCCCTCTGAAAATTGACTTTAAACCTTTTTAATGCTGGAAATGACTTAAGTACCTGTAGTCCAAATTTTGTCACCCTTAGCTGAAGGTGAAGCACTAGTGAGCAGAGTGGCATTTCTCTATCATCCCACTTCCTCTCCACAAGATTCCAAAACAGGGGCCAGAGCGATAGCCCAGCCCGGTAGGGCGTTTGCCTTGCACACGGCCAGCCCATGCCCTCCCAGGTTTGATCCCTGCATCTCATATGGTCCCCGAGCACTGCCAGGAGTAATTCCTGAGTGCAGATCCAGGAGAAACCCCTGAGCATTGCCGGGTGTGACCCAAAAGCAAAAAGGAAAAAAAAAAACCAAGATCCCCAAACAAAAGATGACCCATGTTCCCAACACACAACTGACTTATTCTAGGCAGGAAACATTTGCAGAGACTTAGAAATGCTGGCAGTCAGTCTATCTCTGCTTGCCATGGGAAACTCTTAGGGTGGGACCACAAGCCATTCCCCAGGCTGATTTTATCATGGTCATGCAGACTATCAGCTGCAGTCACATATAAAAGCTAATATATAACAGGCTTGCTTGAGGCTACGTGTATTGTAATGTAGACATGCCCAATACTAGGGATAGTTAATGCAGTTAATGCAGTAGGATTGTGATAACAAATTCTCAGCACATAAAAGCTGCCACACATCACAATTTCCCAGCAGATATCCAGGCCTGCAGAATCTCACATTCACAGGTAAGGACTTGACATATCAAGTTAAGTGCTTGATTATTGTTTGGGCAAGCTCCTGCTCAGATCTCTGCTCTTAGCCTTCGCATAGCATCGGGTAGAATTAATAAGATGAGAACTTCACCCTTACCAATGTATGTGGCAAAATACCAGAAAGATCCAAATACACCGTGAATTGCTAAGCTCTCTGAGGAAGATTTCCAGCAGCAATTCCATTGATGGTCAAGAAGAGGAATAAATGTGTAGAGATGCCATCAATAAGTTTGGTGAAAGTGTGAAGAAAATATGAAAACACTCCAAATAGAAAAGAATGCTGTGAAGATTATAGTAGTTGGCCTAAAAACACAATAGCATGTATCAACAGTAGAATGGAAGAAGCTGAAGTGAATCAGTGGCCTTGAGGACAAGATAAAGAATATCAGAGCAAATAGAAAAATAATTTAAAAATGAATAAAACAGAAAGAGTTAAGAGGTACTTTCAAGAGAAACAATCTTACATCACAGTGAATTCAGAAGGAGGGGCAATAGGAAGGATTATGGGTGGAAGAAATAATAGCCCCAAATTTCCCAGTCTGATGAGGAAGACCTGGCCTTTGACCTGGGAAGTTCCAAAAGTTCTAAAAATCTAAATCCTAACACAAGGGAAACCAAGAAATACTGCAGTTAAAAAAAAAAAAAACTGGAATTATCTACCAGAGAGAGGTAGATTGCAAGAGGAAGCAAAAAATACCTGTAGAGGAATCCCATAAGAATCATGCTGGGTTGTTTTTTCTTTTTTGTTTCAAAATGAAACTACAATTACAAACTGAATGATAATCTAATCTAGGCTCTTGAGCGGAAAGGCCTATAATCAAGAATTGTCTATGCTGTCAGATTACCACTAATATTTGAAGGAATAATTTTAAAAAATTCGGGAAACAACAGCAAAATATATTTGTTCTTTCTAAAACAACTCTTAATATATAAAACAGCTCAGCATTATTCACAATAGCCAGAATCTGGAAACAACCAGAGTGCCCTAGAATCGGCGACTGGATAAAGAAGCTTTGGTCATCTACACAATGGAATACTATGCAGCTGTTAGGAAAAATGAAGTTATAAAATTTGCCTATTAATGGATGGACATGGAGAAGATTATGTTGAGTGAAATTAGCCAGAAGGAGAGAGACAGATACAGAATGACTGCATTTATTTGCATGGCATAGATATATATGTGCATATTGTGATGCCAATATCCAAGGTCAAGTGAAACATGACTTTGTATCAGGAGGTCTTGTCAAGGGTGGAAATTGATGCAAACGTGTGGAAGTCAGAGGCTGGGTAGGACAGAGAATGGAACAGTGTGCTGACAATTGTCTAGGGTACTAGTGCCAACCTAGAACTGAGCATTAAATACAGGCAAAAGGATACACATGACAAGCCTTTAATGTATGTTCTGTAGTCCATAGTCTGGAGGGAAGGAAGGGAGAGAGAGAGAGAAAGGGAAAGAAATGGGGAACCTGCCATGCAGGCGGGCTGGGGGGAGGGAGGGAACCGGGTAGTTGGTGGTGGGAGATGGGCACTGGTGGCGGGATGGGTGCTGGAACACTGTATGACCAAAACCCAGGTATGAACTTTTTAATTGTGTATCTTTGTGATTGTGTATCTCATGGTGGTATAATAAAATACTTAAAAAAAATAAAATAAAAAAATTAAAAAAAAAAAAAAAAAAAAAAAGAAGAAATTATCACAAACGTGTAGGAATCAGAGGCTAGGTAAGAGAATGGAACAGTGTGCCAATAATTGTCGAAAGTGCTAATACCAACCTAGAACTGAGCATTAAATACAGGCAAAAAGATACACATGACATCATTTTAATGTATGTATTGTAATCCACAGTGTGAAAGGGAAGAAAAAGAGAGAGAGATAGAGAGAAAGAGAAAAAAAGAACCTGCCATAGAGGCAGGATGGGGAGGAGAGGGAATCGGGGACATTGGTGGTGAGAAATGGGCACTGGTGGAGGGATGGGTACTGGAACACTGTATGTCTGAAACCCAAATATGAACATCTTATGAACATCTTTGTAATTGTGTATCTCAGTGTGGTATAATAAAATATTTTTAAAAAAAGAAGGAAGCACATGTTGACTACCCCTAAAGCAGGCAGGAGGGGATTTGTGCAGGTTCCTCCCTCACTTTTCTTTATATCAACCTACTTAGAGCCTGAGAGCTGGGAGTTACCAGTAAAGAGAGCAGAATTTTATTGAGAAACCGTGAGCCATGGCGATCTCTGCTTCTGCTCTCAGAGCTAGTTTGGCGGATGTCTGACCTGAGATGGCACTCTGAGCCTGCACCCCGAGTTCCCTCAAACTTTGTTTAATGTTCTGTGTTGCCTTCTTGAAATTCTTAGTGATTTTTTAGCTAAAGAACCTGCCAGCATTTTCATTTTAGGATCCTTGAAATTATGTAGCGGGAAGAGAAGAAGAGGAAGAGTGCTAATTTTCCACCTAACAAGGTGACAAAGAGTTGTTGCCTGCACTGACTTCCCAAGAACAAATACTGGTGTCACTCTAGCATTTAACTCCTAAGCATTTAAGTCTGAATGAAGAACACAGTTGTTCTACCTTACCTCTGACTTTGCCACCTATATATATTTACTATTCTTTTTTCTGCTTAATAAGAATATTCTAGTGCAATTTTGAAAGTCAGTATATTTTTCTCAAATGCATAGTATCCCCAAATGCATTTCCCAAGTCCATCATATGCAATCTGCACAAAAATCCTTTATTTTTCTTTAGGGCAAACACTGGCATCCCACTTCCCCTCTATGAAATGTGGTTTGGTTTATTAAATCTTAGTATTATCACAAAAGGAAAAAAAAACAGCTCTGCCAAAAGAGAAAACAGGATTAAAAACATAGTGAGCCCTCTAAACTTCTAGGCAATGAAATAATGTCTTCAAAGCTATTAGAATGGTTGTATTTAGATAAAAATGCAAAATATTATTAAATTAGAAATCATAGAGACAATACTATGAATGAGTATCTCATCCACAGATACTGTAAGAAAATATTTTCATTCATCCTTTTGTTTTTCTATTTTTGTTTTTGTTTGGTTAGGTTTGTTTTGTTTTTTGGGTCATGCCCAGTGGTGTGCTCAGGGTGTACTCCTGGCTGTGAGCTCAGGGATCACTGCAGCAGGGCTCAGGGAACATATGCAGTGCCTGAGATTGAACTTGGTCAGTCACCTATGAGGCAAGAGCCCTATCTCCTGGATAGGGCTGGCCCCCAAGTCTGGAGCTTAGTTGAGAACAAATATCTTTTTTTTGCTTTTTTGGGGGGGTCACACCCGGCAATGCTCATGGGTTTCTCCTGGTTCTGCACTCAGGAATTACTCCTGGCGGTGCTCGGGGGACCATATGGGATTCTGGGGATCAACCCTTGCCAGCACGGACCGGCTGCGTGCAAGGCAAACGCCCTACCTGCTGGGCTATTGCTCCGGCCCCTAGAACAAATATCTTATAGTTAAGTAGAATCCATCTGTAAATTCCTCATGTCACTGTATATATTGATTCACAGCTACTTTCCTATTTAGGTAACTGCAATAACTCTTAGACTTATGCTCTATGTTATCAAGAAGATATTAAACCTACCATTTCTTTTTCTGGATGCATTTCTTTGATTATCATTTATTGCCTTTCTCCCATTCATTGCTGTTCAAAATTTACTTCTCTTCTTGGCAACACAAATAAAGTATTAATACCATTATCAATTAAGCAAGCATTAATATTGATCTTTTCTGGGTAAACTGAACTAAGTCTCAAGTAAGCTTGCATAAATATCCCTGGCTTTCATATACCTTCAGTGTCCTGCAGCATTTGTTAGGCACAGTGACTCACCCCATGGGTCCCTGAGAGGGAGCTCTTGCACAGATGTCCAAATTATTCCTGGGTGGTGGATGGTGGAGACTGAAGCCCTGATCCCAGACAGGAGAGTAGGGCAGTGTCAGGCATTAGTGCCCTAGTCAGATTAAGACTCCAAAAAGAAATACCCAAGTACCCTCCAGCCTTAGGCTCACGGATTGAAGGACAGCAGCAGAGAATAAATGCTCATCTCCCTGTCTCTGCTTATTAGACACGTTTCCCTCTGTTCCTAAGACCTCTAAGTAATTGATTTCCCAAGAGCATGTTGTGTGGTCTATAAGGAAAGTTTCTTCTCTAGATCTGCTCCCGGAGATGATGTTACAGTCAGGTTAATTCAGTTCTTACCTTTCTGCTTGAGTCTCCATTTAGAGTTCTGAACTCCCATTACTTCAATGCAGCCCTGAGACTAATATTTTTGCAAATTATGAGTTTATTCTAACTGTATTACTCCTTGGACCTTCCAGGTAAATGATCTGTGATGAGGGAGGACATAAGTCCTCATGTAACTGTAATTCTCCTCCTTATGAAAGAAAAACTATTTTCCTTTTGTATAAAACAATGAGTAGTCAAGGCAAATGGGCTAACAAAAAAGAGCAAAAATATCTATTAGATTGTAGAAATCCATATGACTACCAGCAGAGAAAGGTCAGGGTGGAAGGAGAGCACTGAGGCAGCCAGTAGTCGTTGGAATCACACTAGAACTTTAGTGATGGGTGTGATAAGGCTTATACAACTTGGATGCACAAAGTTGTGCTCTAGAAATTTAAATATTATTGAAAATAAGTGTAAAATGAACAACTATTATACAAATATTAAAAGTTATGGTTCTAAACTAAAACAGAAACCCTGGGTAAGGATGGAGAGGTAGTACAGAAGGTAACCTCTTGCCTTGAATATGGCTATGAGCATGTGTTCCTGCTCCAAGAAGGAACACAATGCTTTCATCAACAAAGTGCATACATGCAGCCAAATATACACAAATACCTACTTCCCTCAGAGTACCTTCCGCAGTCAGTGTTCCTTCCATATGCACACTGTTTACACTTATTGTGTGCAACAAGTGGGGCAGATCATTTAGTGTGGACTGTGCCTTGGAGAGAATGCCCTCTTTTTGTCTCTGTTTTATGTTTGGGACATACTTTGGAGAAAGGGTGTGGGAACACATGGAAATTCTCATGCCAAGAAGAATCTTTGTCAGTTTTTCCCCCTTAATCTCCCTCACCCAGGCTTTCAAAAAGAAGACCCAGGAGCTAAGCACAATTAGTTCATAGAAATAAATTTTTCAATTCAAGCTTGAGACTTGAAATCCAGTTTCAAATATAACAAAGGCAGCATTTGAGCAATAATACAGCAGGTAGAGTGCTTTCCTTGCATGCAGCTGACTGGGTTAGATTCCTGACATCCCATGTGTTCCCCCAAACCCTTCTAGGAAAGATACCTGAGCACAGAGCCAGGAGTAATCCCTGTGCACTGCCAGGCGTACTCTCTGACCCCTGCCAAAAGAAAAATATAACCAAGTCTACTACAGGTTTGATTACATATCATCAAATATTAAATATTGTCAAAATAATTATATCTATATTTCCCTTAAGACCAAAGTTCTTGCTTAACTTGAAGTTAAGTGAAATAAGTCAGAAAGAGAGGAACAAATTCGGAATATTCTCACTTATCTGTGGCATACAGAGAAATGAGGCAAGGGAATTGAAAGTATTACTCATGGGTAAATCCTTTGATTTACAGAATTTTTCTTATGAATTTCATTTGTTGCGAGGAAGTAAGTCATTATTTTGATTAAACCCATGTATTTTCCCCCTAGTAGACAGTGAGTGCCTTGAATCTCTAACAATGTTAGAGATGTTTCACCTTTTCCACCTTAGACCTGGTTTAACTAAGAACACTCTATATGGAGGGGGACCAGAATGATAATACAGTGGGCAAGCATTTTTCTTGTGTGTAGTAGGCTCTAAGCACCTCTGGTATGGCCACCCCCACCCCCAAAAAAAAGCAAGTATGGGAGCCTGAGTCTCTGTACAGCTGGTATGGCACTTGCCTTGCATGCAGATGACTCTAGCTTGATCACGGTACTCCATAAATTCCTCTTAATCTGTCAGGAGTGGGTCCTGTGTGCAGAACCAGGATTAAGCCCTGAACACAGCCAGGTGTGCTCCCCAAAGAAAAGTAGCCAATAAATATAACTTATATTGAATGAAATAATGAGACCATATTCTCACTAATAGCTCATATTGAAATATAATGGAAGCTTGGAAACATTGAAACAGTATGAAATTTCTAGAAGAATGTTTCCCATTTTCTCAACCCAAGTTTCCAAGAATATATGGCTGTGTTAAGAAACTATGGTACATATATACAATGAAATATTACCTCCACATAAGAAAAGATAAAGTCATGAAATTTACTGCTACATGGAGGTATCTGGAGACTATCATGCTGAGTGAATTTAGTCAGAGGTAGAGTGACACAGAATCTCATGTGAGACATAAAGAAACAATGGTGGGTTAAGGAATACCCAAATGAAATGGAGACAGCAAACATGAGAACTGGCATTCAGCAGGAAACATGCCACCATAAGGGGTTGGGGGATATGGCAAGGTGGGGGCAATGTCTATGGGGAAGAGAAGCTGTTGAGGAGCTTCTTGTGTCCCCAATAATATCAGGAAACGAGTCCCCTTCTACCTCTGAGGCCAGCGAGGAATGGATGAAAACTCAGAAGTACAGTACAATTCCAAACCACTTTTACTATAACAAGCTCCTCCACTACAGTCCAGATATAATGGGATTCCCCAGACCTCTAACTCTTGGTCAGAACTCCGACCATGCACTTGGGCCCAAGTCTCCCACCAAAGTGTATCCATATACCCCAAGTAAGTCCCCGCATATCACTGTATCACTGTATCACTGTCTTCCCGTTCATCATCGATTTGCTCGGGGCGGCACCAGTAACATCTCCATATGACCTGTCTCATGCAAGTAAAGCCCAAGGGCACCTGCTTGCTCCAGGAACATAAAGAGCCTCAAACCATTCCATCAGGTCATGGAAATGAGGTCTATGATTGTTACTGGTATCTGGCATATCAAATACGACACGGGTAGCTTGCCAGGCTCTGCCATGCGGGTAGCATACTCTTGTAGTCATCTCAAAATCCAGCATTTTTTTTTTTTGCTTTTTGGGTCATACCCGGCAATGCTCAGGGGGCTACTCCTGGCTCTGCACTCAGGAATTACTCCTGGCGGCGCTCGGGGGACCATATGGGATGCCGGGATCGAACCCAGGCCGGCATGAGCCGGCAACGTGCAAGGCAAAAGCCCTACCCGCTGGGCTATCGCTCCGGTCCCAAATCCAGCATTTATTGATGAACCTGCTGGGTGGAGTTCTGACGAGAGGGAATTTCGGATGTGGAAAATGGAGGTCCTCATGGAGAGGAACCAGAAGGTCATCTGGCTTGTTGTGAGGCTCTGCTGGGGTGGCGGGCCAGGGCTAGAACCTGCCATCCCTCCCAGGCGCTTCTTGAGCAGCTGGGCACAGTGAGAGCCAGTAGCAGCTCTGCCCCATGTCTGTCTTTGGATCAGCATACCTGGGCCGGATTAAAAAAAGACTGCAGCAGGGTGGATCTCGATGAGCCGGGCTGTGATAGGCTGGTCTGCTGGGTGGGGATTGAACCTGGGCCAGCATGGGCCGGCCGAGTGCAAGGCAAATGCCCTACCCGGGGGCTATCGCTCCGGCCCCACTCATCTAACTTTTAACAGTGAGGCTAACAGTGCGGCTGGGCTTTCACTGTGCCCAGCCTCTTGAGTGGCTGGGCACAGTGAGAGCCAGTAGCAGATCTGCCCCATGTCCCCGCATATATCTAAAAGTAAACCTATTTCCAGGGAGGGTAGTATCAACAAAGATCAATGAATCAGCTTCTAGGTGGATCAGTGAATCAGCATCTAGTTGTAGATGAAGGTGGTGCCACACTAGGGTGGTACCACACTTGTTTCAGGTCTAAACAAATGAGTATGCCAGAGATTAGTCCTTTCCTTAGAGATTATCTCTTATGTCAAATCACTGGAGAGAGAGGGGGGTGGTATAAATATATACATCTAGTGCATGTATATTCATGGGGGAAAACATCATAATTTCAAGGGCTTCATGCAATCTAGATGGTACCCACAAGGTCCTTCTTATTTATATTCTGTAGCAAGGTGTTTCTGAGTGCCTTCCCTTCTGTATACTGGAAGGGTCATGCTCACCTGTTTGAGGGCAAACTAGTATGATTCCCTCCTTCAATCTTAAACAGTAGTCTCACGTGGCCAGTTTGGTGGTTTCCTGGTAAATTCTAACTGTCCTACTTTGTGACCATTGGGTATAAAAGAGAATTTTTTTTTCAACTTAGACCAGTTGTCAATGAAGAATTAGAACAGAAGGTTTATTCTTTAATATATTTTATTATATTAAAAATAAGAGATAAATAATTACAAGAATGTACATGTTTGGGTTTTGGCCATACAGTGTTCCAGCACCTATCCCTCCACCAGTGCCCTTTCCCACCACCAATGTCCCTGATTCCCCCCCCCCCCTAGCCTGCCTCTATGGCAGGCTCTTTATCTCTTTTCTCTCTTACTCTTTCTCTCTCTCTCTTTCTCTCTTCCTTCTCTTACATATTGTGGATTGTAATATATATATATAATATATATACATATACTCAGATGTTATCACGTGTATCTTTTTGCCTCTATATAGTGCTAAGTTCTATGTGGTAATAGTACTTTTGACAATTATTGGCACACTGTTCCCTTCTAAAGAGAAATTTTTAAAAAGAAAAAAGGAGAAATTGTGCCCAATCTAGATAACATTGAAATCATATAATAGTAGAGATTATAATAATATTTTGGAACTTATTGATTCAGAGTCAAAATTACTCCTGTAACTGCCACACCCTTCATCAGCGTTTACATAGAAGAGAGATCTAGTTAGCATGAACCCTGGCTTAAGAACATGTAGATAGATTAAATAGTAAATGGATTAAGCAGCAAAGATCCCAAGCTAGTTAAGCTTGTCATCCAACAGGCCCCATATTGTTGGGGGACCTACATGGCTCTGACAGTCAGCAAGTCAAGAAGGCAATTTGAAAGATATATAATTTGAGTAGCAATCATTCTTAAGTACCTATATCTTCTTTAAAGGAGCTGACATAAGGGTGGATATTAAGAGCAGGGGTGAGCATTGTCTTCTTAATCAGTACTGAATTTTTAAAACTATTGTAAACACTATAATAAATATACATTAATTAAAAAATAAATGGGAAGTCCAAAATATTTTTGAATCATGGATGGAAATACATTTAAACAATAAGAAACTTAGACCACTGAGAAATTGTCTATGTCTTAGAAGAAAACATTAAAATGAGGTAGCTATTGTAGAGAAATTATCACCAAATGAAATTTAAAAAATCCAAGAAAAGAACAAGTTTTCTTTTCACAGTGTAATAAAAAATATAGACTGTGAATTCTGAAAATGTCAGTTCTTCAATCGCCAACACTTCTCAAGAGCCATGAAATTTGGCACCATCACAGCTGCCATTGCTAAGAGTCTTTTCAGACCTCCTTTTTATGTCTTTATTCCTCAGACTATAGATGAAGGGATTCAGCATGGGTGTGACCACCGTATACATCACTGAGGCAGTTGCACTTGAGTACGTGTTCTGGGAACCAGCAGAGCTCAGGTACACACCAAGGACTGTAAAATAAAACAAGGAAACTGCTAAGAGGTGAGATGCACAGGTGGAAAATGCTTTGTATTTCCCCTGTGATGATGAGATTCTGCATATGGAGGAGACAATCTTAGAGTAAGAATAAATGATCCCAGAGAGGGGAATGCCCCCAGCAATCCAGCTGTAATATATATTATCAAGTCATTAAGAAAAGTGTCAGAACAGGCATGGTGGACCACCTGATTGAGTTCACAGAAAAAATGGGGAATTTCAATGTCTGTACTGAAGGAGAGCCGCAATACCATCAAGCTGTGTAACAAGGAAATCACGATGCTAAAAAATCCAGGACATCAAAACTAGCCTTCCACAAAGCAGGGGATTCACGATGATCATGTAGTTCAAGGGGTGACAGATGGCTACAAAGCGGTCATAGGCCATCACTGTCAGGAGACAGTCATCCAAGTATGCAAAGAGAAGGAAAAAGTACATCTGGGCAAAACAATTTGCATAGGTGATGACGTTGCTGTGTGTCTGGATGTTCAGCAGCATCTTTGGGATGGTGGTGGAGGTGGAAACAGATGTCCACAAAGGACAGGTTGGAGAGGAAGAAGTACATGGGCGTGTGGAGGCGGATATCTGAGATGACAACCAGGATAATGAGCAGGTTTCCAAACAGAATAATCAGGTACATGAAAAGGAAAAGTCCAAATATGAGGGGGCTGCAGTTCTGGATCCTCTGATAATCCCAGAAGATGAAATTTTGTAATTTGTGAATAATTGTGTGGCATCATGGTTGATGGTTATGACTAGGCACGAAAAGACAATATTATTATCTACTCAATGGACTTTGAGAACAGTATAACATTCAACTGTTTTTTATTTTCAATGAAGAATTTATATAAAAAATTGGGGTCTATTTTTGCCTCAGTATTGTCATACCTGAGAGCGAACAGGGATCTCTTCTGCCTCTGTGCTCAGGGATCTTTCTTGGAGGAGCTTGGGGAACCATATGGATCCTTGGGGTAAAACCAGAGTCAGTCCTATGCAAGAGAAACTCCCCACATGCTGTACTATCACTCTGGATTCATATACACTTTAAAGATCTATTCCTATTGCAGAAGTACCCTGATTATTCTGATCAAAAATTCCTGTGCCCTGTGTCAGTTTTCAATATTTTCCATATGATATTTTTACATGTTTGAGAAATATGTTTTGCAATGTTGAGAACTAACCATTGTCAAACAAAAGAAAGCAAAATCCTGACAACTGTGATGGAGAAATTACACACCAAAGATAAAATTTTAGTAGCTAGAGAAATGGTACAGCAAGTAGGTTGTTTGCCTTGAAACTAACCCAGGTTTGATTTGTGGCATCCCATACTGTCCCCCAGTATTACTCCCTGTCAGAAGTAATTCCTGAGTGCAGATCCAGGTATTGCCCCCAAACCAAACAAAAACTCATAAAATTTTGGATACCATGATTAAAAGGTTAGTGTCAGGACTAAGATGGGAAAAAAGAAGGTGTGATTCTCATGGAGATTTTTTCTTTTTACTGGAAATTCAGAAAGATGTACAAACAAGGTGACATTTGAACAGAGACCTCCAGTAAGACTAAGCAGGAGTGATCACTTCCTCGGGGTAAGTATGTGTCTGAGTTGAATCAATTCATACGCCCCTGTGAAGAAGCATTTTAGATGTTCAGATCTCCAAGCGAACACCTTGGAAAGGAGCCAGACCAATTATAATATGAGGTTTTCTGGGAAATGGAAGGAACAGTGCCCACTTGCTGTGCTGAGTCTTGAAGACTTAGACATAGCTTTTCTGGAGAACTTTAACTTACAGAAATGACCTCGAGATATATTGCAAGTAGAAAACATCACTCCTTATTTCCAGTTAGTGTCTATATTTTATAAATCACATTTATGAGAATAAGCTGAGATATAAAGTGTTACCAGCTGGATCCCAAGGGACATCAAAAGATCACTTGGCCGCCCACCTATAAGATGGTCAGACTTCTTCGTCAAGACCCTGAACAAACGGTTTGAGACTCTTTGTATTCCTGAAGCAAGCAGATGCCATTGGGCTACAGTGGCACGTGACAGGGTCAAATGGAAATGTTACTGGCGTCCACTCGAGGAAATCGATGAACAATGGGATGTCTAGTGATCTAGTGATCTAGTGATAAATTGTCTAGAGTTTTGGGGTCCTCAGCCCATCAATATAAGTCTCTTACTTTTTCTCTTCTATCTCCTCTATCTCTCACACATACATATACACACACATACTTCTATTGGGACCAATTCTCACCATGCTTTTCTCATCTCCATCATCATGATAGAACACAAGTTGTCAATATCAACTACCTTTCCCTTTACAGATGCAAAACCAGCTACAAATGCTGTCTGCAATGGAATGACTCCTGAGATCCTGTGATGAGAGGCATTCTCCTTGCTGTGACCTGACTGCATTTAAATCCCAACAGCTACTCAAGGATGCAGATAACTAATCAAAATCCAAACAATGAATCCAAAGGAGAAATAATGAAAAAATTATCATATAAATGTTTTGCCTATCAAACATCCCATCTGTAATGTACACCTTAGAAATAAATACACAGTTTTAAATAATAAAATAACATACAATGATACTGGAGTGTTTTAAAAAATGAAATTGTAAAGAACTTCTCTAAATCATTTTAAATGCAAAAAAATTTATAGAAGTGGAAAGTCAAGTCTGAATCTTAGAGCGAATACTTATTAATTGCTTGAATTAGAAGAGACAAAAGAAGGAAAGAAATATAGGTGGAGGGGTGGGGAGAAAAGACAGACAGGGAGCAACAGGAGCAGATATCAAGGGGATTCAGTTTATTGGTGGTGTAAAGGAGTTTTAGAGATAAATATCCAAAGCACGGAGTCCACACACTGAAAACAAGAGCTCCAAACTTCAACAATTTAACTTAAAAATGTGCTCATCAAGGTAGCAGACTGGGTGTTGGGGGGTGGAGGGGGGGGAACCCAGGTCACTGGCGGAGAGTACTTGACACTGGTGGAGGGATTGATGCGGGAACACTGTGTATGTAAAACTCAACTATGAATAGCTTTATAAATGATGGTCAGCAAGGCACTGAGTCAGCAAGGAGGGGCCTCACGCTCCCCATACCACCTTACATTAATAAAGATGAAGACAATTTAAATAAAGAGAAAAGAAAACAGATTCTCCTACATATTCATATGTTCAAATAAATAGTGGGGTTAATGGAATCCATTCTTCTAGAATGGAAGATAGATTTGAAGAACAAATGAAAAAATTAGACAAGTAACTTTTGGTTAGTGAGTGGTCATTAACTGTTAGGTTATTAACTGATTTCTCCCCTCCAATCAGAATTCTCTACTGTTTCCTACTCTTTTGATAGCAAAATATTTGCAAGCATAACTGATTAGTAAATCTATGTGTGCTGATTAGTAAATCTATGTGTTAAATAGGGGTTTTCTATAGTTAGTTACCTTGAAACATACCATTACAAGAAAATGGTATGTTTCAAGAACTGCTTTTTGCAAAGTAGTATTAACCTCCATCATCTGGAATTTTAATATATGCCATAGTTCTAAAATACACATCATAGAAATTACCTTAAAGCGTTCATTAATTACACTTGACTCTAATATAATGTGGTTTTCCTACTCCTCCTAGCTATAACCATTATATAAAATGTTCTAAATTTATTGGAGCCATTTTAAGTATTCACCCTGTCTCAAAATCTTCCAATTTGATACCAGTCTAATCTCTTAATTTTTAGAATATTCCTTTCCTTGATAAGTCCAACTGTTGCCTTAAAATTTCATATACTTTCACAATAAATTAGTCAACTAAGCAAAAGAATATGAGAATGTTTTGCCCTGAACTAGGCAGTTTGCTTGGAAGAGTCAGGTAAAAGCTCTTGACTCCCTTCCTCTGTGAACCTTTCCTGAATTGCCGGGTGTTTTTAATCACCTGGATATATCTCCGGAAGAAATGCTCTCTGAAGTCCAAATTCTGTGTGGATAGTGACGACAGGAAGAGGAGCTCTACAGCAGGAGGTACTCAAGCACTGATACCCCAGTAAATGTCAGATTCCAAGATAAGATCATGCATATCCAGCACCTAGGGATGCAGCAGAGCAGATAAAGCTTCATGTTTGTTTATTAGCAAGATACTTCAGACCTTACTTTCCCCGGGACTCTGGTCTAGAAAAAAATGGGAAACTTACCTCTATTAACTACTGTCAGGAGACCAGGTTAGAAATAAGATGAATGCACTCTATAGCAAACTTATCTACTTTCAGGAGGTCTAACCTCCTTGTTATCTAGACTAACTTAGAGTTTTTACGTTCCACAAACATACAACTGAGTAATTGACATGCTTAGGTACTATAAATCTCCAAAACTTGAAATTGGGGAATTCACAGCCCTGTTTCTCCACTAAATTAATATTAACCCCTTCAAAGAGGAAGGGTGGGCTCTGGTGGTCCTAGATCCAAACCCAGTGTGGAGGTGGTTCCCCCACACCACAGCGAGCAATTCTCAGGTACAAGCAGTGACATGATCTGCAAAATGAAAGCATCAAGTTCCATGATGAAGGCCCTGTTCCATTCCATCCCCTGCCCCCAGCTCGCCCTAAGAAGCCATTCAACACCTTTGACAATTGCTGCACTTTGGGCTATGATATAAAAATTCTGACTGTACATATGTATCGGGGACAGATCATCTCTTTGAATATCAGGAGTCAGTCACATCTCTAGTGTACTTCTGAACATTTATCTTGAAAGCAGAGGTTTCTGTAATCCTGTCCTTGGGTTTAATGGACCTGCAAGGAAAGATTCATAGCTCAGAGAAATATTTTATTTTCTAGCTTACCAAATTATGCTAAAAATATAAAACTAATATGCAGCCACATGGAGGTGATGCCTAAGCAAGATGTTGTGAAAGGAACTGACATGCCCTTTGAGATTTTGTACGGCCCTGATAAACTTATATCCACCAAATCAGGAGCTCTCAGAATTCTGGCATTGGGGGTGTTTATAGAAGCTCCAAAAATGCTAAGGTCTTTTCTCTGACGGCTGAGGTCTTCTACTAAGGGCACGAGCAAACCCACATGGAACGGAATATGCTCTACTCAGGTCCACTAATTAAAGGACAGTCTACCAAAACCTCCACAGAGCATCTAGATTAGCGTAAACATCTCATGTTATTGTTAAGCTTAGACAAGTCCATACCTAGGTTAACCATACTAGGACCAGTATCATTGCAGAGGAAGCATTATCTAAGCCATTATTTCATCTTGCTGAAGATATATAGATTCACTTCTTCCAGTAGAATATGGGGTTATCTTCAGTAAGATGTGAGCATAAGTTGCTTCCAGGTGATGGTCAAAAAGGATGCATATCTAACCACAAAGAACATGAGTGAAAAAATATGAGTTAATTATGAGCTATATGATACAGTGGGGAAAACACTTGCCTTGCAGACATCAACCTGTGTTCAGGCCCAAGCACCACATATTGTCCCTCTTGCCCTCCAGGAGGGATCTCTAAACTCAGAATCAGAAGCACCAGGTGGTACCCCAAAGCCAAAATAAAGAGACAAATCCTAAGTGGACTAATATGCAGAGTGATGCATTAGCTCCAAGTACACAGAATAATGTCCATTTTCAATTTCGTTTAGAGTGACTTTCTCAAGTGAGGAATATATAAACAACAGATAAATAATTTTATTGAGTAAATTTTAAAGCAATTTGTTTGGTAAATCTGAATATCCAATATTCATGTACTCTCACAATTCTACACACGTGAAATTTTGTATACGCAGAAGCATTGAATCACAAACAATAGAGTGAAATACACATACAAACACTCCAATTCCTAGTTTGGAACAATGTAATCAAGTGGAATAAACCACTCTGACCCTGTACATAATCATCACATGAGTAATTTCTATACAGGTAAACTACATGAAAATAAACCAGCGATTAGCCTAATACATTCAGCTACACAGACAACAACAACAACAAAAAAAAAACCACAAGGCATAACTTTGTAACATAACCCTTTTGTCAAATTTTAACAGAATTTTTTTTGGCTTTTTTTGGGTCACACACAGAGATGCTCAGGGATTGCTCCTGGCTCTGCGCATAGGAATTACTCTTGGTCCTGAGGGACCATACGGGACGCCACGGATTGAACCCAGAACGGCTGGTTGCAAGGCAAATGCTCTACTGGCTGGACTATCACTCTGTCGCTTAACAGAAATTTTTACTCAATAACCATTGTTTAAAAGTTTATCAGAATTTCAGCATAATAACTTCACATCATATTCACTGTCATGAAATTCATTTCTGTTTTGCTTTTGACCATAGTAATTTCTTTCGCTTTGTTTGTTGGGACACACCTGGTGGTGCCAAGAGCTTCCTCTGGCTCTATGGTCAGGAATCACTCTCGGTGGGACTTCCATTGTGGGCTTTAAGGAAAATAACCGATCCACTGTACTCTCTCTCTCCATTCCCAAGTACTTGCAGATTTTAATAGTGCTCTTTTTTTTGAGAGGAAATATTTTTGTTATTTATTTATTTTTTAAAAAATTTGGAAACTAAACAGCTCACTACTGAACAACCAGCAAGTCATAAAAGAAATCAAAGAGGAAATCCGAAGATTGCTGGAAACAAATGAGACTGAAGACCGAATTACCAGAACTTGTGGGATACAGCAAAAGCAGTGTTAAGAGGCAAGTTCATAGCTCTTCAAGCAGTCATCAGAAAAGAAGAAAAGCCATCACAAACAGTCTGGCCTGACAATTTAAGATCTTAGAGAGTGATCAACAAAAGGAGAACAACCAAGGCGGAAAGAAAGAAATAATAAAACTTAGAGCAGAAATCAATGAGATGGAATGTCAAAAAACTATCCAGAAGATCAACTGAAACCAAAAGCTGGTTCTTTGAAAAAATAAACAAGATTGACAAACCACTTGCAAGACTTGTAAGAAAAGGAAAAGAGAGGACCCAAATAAATAGAATCAGAAATGAAAACAGGGGACATCACAACAGAAACCACAGATATTCAAAAAAATCATCAAAGATTACTGTGAGAGCCTGTATGCCACAAAACAAGAAAACCTAGAAGAAATGGACAAATTCCTGAATTCCTATAGCCTCCCAAGTCTGCAACAAGATTTTTGGAATACCTCAACAAACCTATCTCCATTAAGAACATGGGATCAGTAATCAAAAGTCTCTGCAAAACACAAAAAGTCCAGGTCCAGATGGATTCACCAGTGAATTCTACAAAACCTTTAAAGAGGACCTACTCCCAATTCTTTTTAGCTCTTCCGACAAATTGAAGAAACAGAAACACTCCCAAATAGCTTTTTACGAGGCACATATCACCCTGATACCCAAAGCAGACAGAGATGTCACAAAAAAGGAAAACTACAGACCAATCTCCCTGATGAATACAGATGTTAAGATCTTCAACAAAATACTAGCAAATAGAATCCAAAGAGTCATCAAAAGATTATACACCATGACCAAGTGGGATTCATCCCTGGAATGCAAGGATGGTTCAACATCCGCAAGTCAATCAACATAATACATCATATCAACAAAAAGAAAAATAAAAATCCATATGATCATATCAAGAGATGCAGAGAAGGCATTTTGACAAGATTCAACACCCGTTCATGATAAAAGCTCTCCGTAAAATGGGGATTGAAGGTACCTTCCTCAATATAATCCAGGCCATCTACTACAAGCCCACAGCGAGCATCATTCTCAATGGGGAAAAACTGAAAGCCTTCCCCTTAAGATCAGGGACAAGACAAGGCTGCCCACTCTCACCACTTCTATTCAATATAGCATTGGAAGTACTTGCCATAGCAATCAGGGGAAGAAAAAAGACATTAAGGGCATCCGGATAGGAAGGGAAGAAGCCAAGTTGTCACTATTTGCAGATGACATGATATTATACCTGGAAAACCCGAAACTCTCTACCAAGAGGCTCCTAGAAATAATACATTCCTATAGTAGAGTGGCAGGGTACAAAATCAATACCCAAAAGTCAATGGCCTTCCTATATGCAAACAGCGAAAGAGAAGAAAGGGACATTAAAGAAACTATCCCATTCACAATTGTGCCGCAGAAAATCAAATACCTAGGAATCAGTTTGACAAAGAATGTAAAGGATCTCTACAAAGAAAACTACAAAAAGTTACTTCAGGAAATAAAAGAAGACCTGAGGAAATGGAGACACATTCCTTGCTCATGGATTGGAAGGATTAACATTATCAAAATGGTAATACTCCCTAGAGCTTTATACAGATTCAATGCGGTCCCTATCAAGATACCCATGATGTTCTTCAAAGAAATTGAACAAACACTCCTGAAATTTGTATGGAATAATAAACCCCCACGAATAGCTAAAGCAATCCTTGGGAAAAAGAAGATGGGAGGTATCACTTTCCCCCAACCTCAAGCTCTACTACAGAGCAGTTGTAATTAAGACAGTGTGGTATTGGTATAGAGACAGACCCGTAGACTTATGGAATAGAACTGAATATCCTGAAACACACTCTCAAATATACAACCACTTAATCTTCGATAAAGGAGCAAAAAATATTAAGTGGAGCAAAGAAAGCCTCTTCAACAAATGGTGCTGGGAAAACTGGGCAGCTACGTGTAAAAAATGAACTTAGACCTCCTTCTAACGCCATGCACAAAAGTCAGATCAAAATGGATTATAGATCTCAACATCAGACATGAATCTATAAGGTACATCGAAGAAAACATAGGAGAAACGGCTCTACGACATCGAAACTAAAAGTATCTTTAAAGACGACACACCACTGACCAAGAAAATGGAAGCAAAGATAAACAAATGGGATTATATAAAATTGAAAAGCTTCTGCACCTCAAAAGAAATGGTGACCAAGATACAAAGACAATCCACAGAGTGGGAAAGGATATTCACCCAATACCCATCTGACAAGGGGTTAATATCCAGGATATATCAGGCACTGGTAGCACTTCACAAGAAAAAAACAGCCAACCCCATCAAAAAATGGGGAGAAGAAATGAACAGAAGCTTCCAAAAAGAAGAAATTCGAATGGCCAAAAGGCATATGAAAAAGTGCTCTTCATCTTTAATCATCAGGGAGATGCAAATCAAAACAACAATGAGGTACCATCTCACACCACAGAGACTGGCACACATCCAAAACAGCAAGAACAACCGGTGCTGGCGTGGATGTGGGGAAAAAAAGGACTCTCATCCACTGTTGGTGGGAGTGCCCACTGGTCCAGCCCTTTTGGAAAACAATTTGGGCATTCCTCCAAAAACTAGACATTGAGCTCCCATTTGATCCAGCAATAGCACTCCTGGGAATATACCCAGAGACTGAAAAACACATAGCAGAAACACTATCTGTACTTCTTTATTCATCTCTGCGCTATTCACTATAGCTAGAATCTGGAAACAACCTAAATGCCCGAGAACAGAGGACTGGCTAAAGAAACTGTGGTTCATCTACACTATGGAATACTATGCAGCTGTCAGAAAAGATGAAATTATGAAATTTACCTGCAAATGGATGGACATGGAGACTATCATGCTGAGTGAAACTAGTCAGAAGGAAAAGGACAGATATAGAATGACTGCATTCATTAATAGGATATAAATAGATACCAGTGTTTTACTAAATGTGGGAAATGGTAATGGCAGATTAAAACTCACCATTGAATATACACAAAGAGACTTAAGTTTTAAACTCTAAATATCTGCAGGGCTAGCCACAATGTGTAAAACAAGAGGGAGAGAGATGCAGAGATAGAGAGAGACAGAGAGAGAAAGAGAGGAAACAGGGCTACCTGCTATTGAGGCAGCCTGGGTGGTGGGGGGGGGGGGGTGGGGTACATTGGTGGTGGAAATGGGGCACTGGTCGAGGGATGGGTGCTGGAATACTGTATTACCAAGAACCAATTATGAACACCTTTGTAATTGTATGTCTCACGGGTGGTATAATAAAATTTTTTAAAATTTTA
>JAJIBD010012872.1:0-17662 GCA_021461705.1 Cryptotis parvus | reverse complement strand
ATTTTAAACCATGACACTGTTTCTCCAGGCTTCAAGGTCTGCAATATTAGTAAAACAGACTTGAAAGCATCATACTATCTTCTTGCGATCTGGATCAGAACTTGGAGAAAATAGTTCCTATCTGTAAGTGCCCTCAATATAACCTTCCTAGGACATGATGTTTTTCTGTTATGTTATTTTCAAACCTGTGTGCTTAATTCAATATTTTAAATTTGGTCAGTATCAACTCATTCATTCCTTCTTATTTTTTCCACTTGCTCCCATTGCTTTTGAATGTCTCCTGTTTTTGTCTGTCATTTCCTAGTGCTGGCAGATTTGGTGTGTCTGTTGCCATTAGCGAGGGTGGTTTGGCGGGAAAGGTTCCCCCCAAGAGAGTGAACACTCCCCAATTCTTCCATGGAGGAAAGCAAGTTGGCTTCAGTCACATGTTTTTGACACATTAATTGTTGCCATTGTTGAAATTGATTGTATGCATCTGTTTTTGGAAACAATTAAAGTGCATATTCTATTTTCCAAGCTTTTTTGATTCAAGCTTGTTTTCCCCAGTTCTGTTTTGTGTTCACATCAGGAAGAGCACTGTGGTCTGGCTATGGAACAGCAACAAAAAGGAGCATGTCTGTGAGAGGAAAGCACCATGCTATGTGCCTGGGTGAATTATCAGGTGTAAAAAACACATAGCTCACCTGTTCATAAGCTTCTCCATTGAGCCTCAATGTCCCCAAGCTTATTGTCAGTGTCTCGCGCATCCAGAGAATGGCAGAAAAGATGCCACAAGGAACTCGCTGTTATAAACAAAATCACCTCATGAGAGAAACACAGAGGTGGGAGGACTCACAGTGGTCCAGATCAACCCCGGAACCATTCACTTTATTATTATTGTTGTTATTTTATTTTATTTTTGCTTTTTTGGGTCACACCTGGCAATGCTCAGGGTTTCTCCTGGCTCTGCACTCAGGAATTACCCTGGTGTTGCTCGGGGGACCATTTGGGATGCCGGG
Organism: Cryptotis parvus; assembly: GCA_021461705.1. Classification (NCBI taxonomy): domain Eukaryota; kingdom Metazoa; phylum Chordata; class Mammalia; order Eulipotyphla; family Soricidae; genus Cryptotis; species Cryptotis parvus. Next base: position 16,664 of record JAJIBD010012872.1, on the reverse strand, counting down.
GATCGAACCCAGGCCGGTGTGGGCTGGCCCGTGCAAGGCAAATGCCCTACCCACTGGGCTATCGCTCCCGCCCCATGATGTTATTGTGTTTTATTATTTTGGCTACACCTGGCTATGTCCAGGGACTACTATTTATGGGGCTTGGGGGGGTCCTACGGGGTGTTGGGGAATCAAATCTAGCTTCGCAGCCTGCAGGGCAAGCAGCTTACCAGCTGTGCACTCTCTCCGGCCCTGACGCTATATTTGAGAGTTCTCAGTTCTCCATTTTATATTTATTTTAAGTTTTGAAGATTAGTAATTATTTTACTATTATATTGACACCATAAGAATTATTATTTTATATAATTACATATGATTTTTATGTTACGCTTATATGAATTTTTAAAAAATATAAAACAGGTGTTACTTTCATAGGGTTCAAATCAACTTTTTTTTTTTTTTACCTTTTTTGGGTCACACCCGGTGATGCTCAGGGGTTTCTCCTGGATTTGCACTCAGGAATTACTCCTAACGGTGTTTGGGGACCATATGGGATGGTGGGGGATTGAACTGGGTCAGCTGCATGCAAGACAAACACCTCACCTACTGGACTATCACTCTGGCCCCACAAATGAACTTAAAAAAATTATTATACCACCGCAAGATATACAATTACAAGGATGTTCATAATTGGGTCTCTGTCATACAGTGTTCCAGCACGCAGCCCTCCTCCAGTGCCCCATTCCCACCACCAATGTCCCCACACTCCCTCCAACCCACCCCCAGCCTGCCCCTATAGCAGGCACCTTTTCTTTCTCTGTCTCTGTCTCTGTCTCTGTATTTCTCTCTCTCTTCTCTTTACTCTTTTGTGACTAGCCCTACAGATATTTATGGTTTATGATGTAAGTCTCTATGTGTATATTCAATAGTGAGTTCTAGTGTGATATTATAATTCCCCATTCCCCATTTACCCTCCCCAGTTTGTTGCATTTATACACTGTGGTGTGTAAATGTGAAAGATTCTGGGAAGGACCTGGTCCTAACCTTCGTAATTATCTAAGTCTGTTAGATAAGACACACCGGCGCAGCTGTGTGTCTGGACTGTCTCTTCCAGCTCTGCTGGTTGTGGTGCCTGTTGGCCCAAGGCCAAACATGGACGTGGAGGCATAGGGAGGAGGAGCCCAACTCCCGCCTCCAAGTCCAGACAGTGCGGCACCCCCTATGTGTCTGCTAACCCTAGGAGCTATGTTGGACTCGGCCAGGGGCTGAGCCATTTACCGCCCTCCAGAACTCCGTGGACTGTTCCACGTGGTCGAAAGCAGTGCAGCTGTGGGTCTGGTCTGTCCCTTTGTCGGGCTTTGCTGGTTACAAATGAACTTTTAAAAGTGCCATTAGGAACCTCGCCCAGAGAAACCCACCTTTCCCATTGTTTCACCACTAGGTTTTTATACACTGGCCCCAACTCCTTTCCTAGTTTTTCATGTGTCGTTGACATACATATATAAGCAGCAATGAACATGTATTCTCACTTTATCCCTTTCTTTGTTGACCTTTCCTCAGAACAATCTCTATCACTGACATTTTTCTCTCTTAGTCATCTTTCTTCTTTAGGAGAAGTACATCTGCCTTGTGTCCATAGGCCAACTCGTGCAGTTCTGTTTTTCTGTGAGTTTGCATTTATCACTGGGTGTACTGACAAGCCATTCTGCAGTAAATAACACTGGGTGCATGTCATCCGGCTTGTGGGAAGCTGATCTGTAGAAGGTTCTGGAACTGAGAGTGCCAGACAAAGAGAAAATGCCTTTGCTCATCTAGGGTTGCTGAAGCCCGCCTGGCCATGGTTGCCTGGACTAGTGTCCAGGAGGACTCCAGCAGACCAGGTACAGAGCTTGGTACTGACCACCTCCTTGGTGAGAACTGACAGCTTAGTGGAGTTTTCATTGAAATTTTGTAGATTCATGAGGGAGGAGAAACAGTACAGCGGGTAGTACAGCGCTTGCCTTGTGCAGCTGACCCAGGTTCAATCCCTTGGCATCCCAATTGGTCCCCTGAATCCTTCAGGACTGATTCCTGAGAGTTGAGCAGGGTGTGGCCCCCAAAACAAAACACAACAAAAAAAGAAATAAAAGAAAAAAGGGAAGAAAAAGGAAGAAATTTCGTGGATTCAGAGCAGAGTGATGACCAGTGCTTTGCATAAGTTTCCGGGTGTTGGTCTCCAATCTCTGGGAATTGTTTACGTAGTAGGAGATGAGGCTTTTGTTTATGATGTGTCACAAATGATTGTTTTGGTCAGTTTGTCGCTTATTTTTTTTGGTTTTACTTAAAAAAAAAACTCTAGTAGAAATGCTTTATTTTTCCTGTAATAAACTTGTCTGTTTTTTCTTTTAGTTCTGGATTTTGAGGGCTGGTTTGAAAGGCATTCCTCTGTCCAGAGTTGCAGAGGAATTTGCTTGTGTTTTCTTCTAGTAATTTTATGGCTTTGGTTTTATATTTAAATTTATGATTCCCTGGAATCTAACTTTTCCAGATGGTGATTCATTGTCTTAGCACCATGTATTTACAGAGCTATCTTTTCCTCATGGATTTGACAGTTTCTATGTATTTGGGCCCAATTTTGGGCTCTTCTACTCTGTTTTTATAGCCTGCATAACTGCTTGCCTAACTATGATAGAGTGTTTTGTTTTTCATGAAGTTCTAAATAAAGTTCAAAGTTGCAGAAGTTTATTAACTACAGGGTTTCTTATCTCTTTACATAAAATACCCAGAACTTTGACAAAGAGAGGCAAAAGAAAACAAATTAAGAAATTAATTCAAAATTTAGAAAAATAATGAACACTTTGCACTGGAAGTTTTTGTCAGACAAAACTTAGAATCACTTGGCCTTTTTTTGGGCTATGTAATATATGACTTATTGGGGTAAAAATTATAAATAAAAATTTTATGTTTTATTTTTAAAACATTTGTTTTATGTTTCAAAAGTTTTATTATATGAATGCTATAAATGGAGATTTTAATGATAAATTATTTGTAATTTTTCATAGCTATTAGAATAAAATGAACCTATTATGAGTATAAATTATAATTACAAATCATATATATTTTTATGTTTTATTTATTGTTTAAATTAAATTTAATTAATTTTTAAAATATTTTATTATACCATTGTGAGATATAAAATTACAAAAGTTCATGTTTGAGTTTCGGTCTTACAGTGTTCCAGCACCCATCCCTCCACTAGTGCCATTTCCCACCACCAATGTCCCCAATTCCCTCCCCTCCCCTAGCCTGCCTCTATGGCAGGTCCTTTATCTTTTTCTCTTTCTCTCTCTCTTTCTCTCTTCCTTCCCTTACACATTGTGGATCACAATACAAACATTTAGAGGTTACCATGTATATCTTTTTTTTGCCTGTATTCAATGCTCAGTTCTAGGCTGGTAGTAACACTTTTGACAATTATTAGCACACTGTTCCCTTCTCCATCTTACCTAACCTCTGACTCCCACATGTCTATGGCAGATTCCACCTTTGACAAGAACTCCTGATCTATGTTTTGTCTCACCTTGGATATTGGTTTCATACTATATCTCTATCTCTATCTCTATCTCTATCTCTATCTCTATCTCTATCTCTATCTCTATCTCTATCTCTATCTCTATCTCTATCTCCTTCTCCATCCCCATCTCTCTATCTCTATCCTATCTCTATCTCTATCATCTATCTCTATTTCTATCTCTATCATCTATCTCTATCTCTATCTCTCTATCCTATCACTATCTATCTCTATCTCTATCTCTATCTCTATCTCTATCTCTATCTCTATCTATCTATCATCTATCATCTATCTATCTATGTATCTATCTATCTATCTATCTATCTAGTTATATCATGCAAATAAATGCAGTCATTCCATATCTGTCTTTTTCCTTCTGGCTAATTTCACTCAACATGATCCTCTCAATGTCCATCCATTTATAGGCAAATTTCATAACTTCATTTTTCCTAACAGCTGCATAGTATTCCATTGTGTAGATGTACCAAAGTATCTTTACCCAGTCATCAGTTTTCAGGCACACTGATTGTTTCCAGATTTTGGCTATTGTGAATAGTGCTGCTATGAAAATAAAAAGGGCAGATGGTGCTTCTTCTGTGTGTTTTTGGCCCCCAGGGGTATAGTCCTAGGAGTGGTATGGCTGGGTCAAATGGGAGTTCAATTTCTAGTCTTTGGAGGAATGTCCATATTGTTTTCCAAAAAAGCTGTACCAGTCGACATTCCCACCAACAATGGATGAGAGTCTCTTTCTCCCTGCATCCACGCCAGCAACAAATCATGTTTTTGGCCAGTATCACTGTATCACTGTCTTCCCGTTCATCATCAATTTGCTCGAGCGGGCACCAGTAACATCTCCATATGTCCTGTCTCATGCTAGTAGAACCCAAGGGCATCTGCTTGCTCCAGGAACATAAAGAGCCACAAACCATTCCATCAGGTCATGGGAATGAGGTCTATAATTGTTACTGGTATTTGGCATATCAAATATGACACAGGTAGCTTGCCAGGCTCTGCCATGCGGGTAGCATACTCTTGTAGTAATCTCTAAATCCAGCATTTATTGATGAACTGCAGCACGAGTCGGGCTGTGATAAGCTGGTCTGCTGGGTGGAGTTCTGACGAGGGGGAAGTCTGGATGTGGAAAATGGAGGCCCTCATGGAGTGGGGGTCGTCTGGCTTGTTGCAAGGCTCTGCTGGGGTGGCGGGCCAGGGCTAGAACCCGCCATCATGAGCGGCTGGGCACAGGGAGGGCCAGTAGCAGCTCTGCCTTATGTCTGTGAGTCTCTGGATCAGCATACCTGCGCCAGATTTAAAAAAGACTGCTGCAGGGTGGACCTTGATGAGCTGGGCTGTGATAGGCTGGTCTGCTGGGTGGAGTTCTGACGAGAGGAAAGTCCGGATGTGGAAAATGGAGGCCCTTATGGAGTGGGGTCATCTGGATTGTTGCGAGGCTCTGCTGGGGTGACGGGCCAGGGCTAGAACCCGTCATCATGAGCGGCTGGGCACAGGGAGAGCCAGTAGTAGCTCTGCCCCATGTCTGTGAGTATAACCAGTATAAGCACCATCATGAGTGGCTGGGCACAGGGAGAGCCAGTAGCAGCTCTGCCCCATGTCTGTGAACCCCTAACCAGTAAGAGCGCCATCATGAGTGGCTGGGCACAGGGAGAGCCAGTTGCAGCTCTGCCCCATGTCTGTGAGTCTTTTGACCAGTATGATGTTTTAAAAAGCAACTTTCAGGAGATAAATCTGGTTGGTGATCCAAGTTTCACAGTAGTAAACTATTTTCTTGTGTTTGTGGCTGTAGGGTCTAGAGAGGTCTTCCTTTAAGCGGTTGATTTGTGATGAGAATTTTCCATTTAAATGTTGCTCTCAGAAGACAGTGGGCAACCATAGATAGTTGGTGTCAAAAACTCTGCAGGTTACATGATTAATTTTAAGCAAATTTATAGCATGCATTTTGTTCTGCATAGTTTGTGTAAAAAGATGCCTGGAAAAGGTGCCCGGAGCACGCTACCTGTCAGCACCATCCCAAACTTTGCCAGGCAGAACCAGAGGAGTATCTCAAGGTGAAGGGTTAACACTCAGGGGCGTTTCCAGCCGGGAATGAATGAAGGCAGATTCTTTTCTTATCTCTTCTAAATGCTCCTTTGCTGTTTCTAAACCTGGAATCAAAGCTAGGATTAGAATCTCATTAAAAAGTAAAACAGAAATGTTTGGATTAGGGACTGCTGTTTGCAAATCTATGGTATTTGGTAAGTACTCTGACAGACAAAGTGTTTGCCCAGAGACAATCTGTGGCCTGGTGCAGTCCTTGCCTTGCACTCTTTGGCTTCCTCATCTGAAACCATTAGGCTTGCTGCCAGGTATTAGCTTAGACCACTCTTGGAACTGGCACGGAAATGGTGCCATGAGTACATTGACTACGTGATAACATGGCTGTAGGAGTCACCATCGCCTCTCAAGGTAAGTTCTGAGCAGTCACTGTGATTTATCCAGAAGTGATGCCAACAGAAGAACAAAACAAGGCTAGTCCTTGCCTCCAAGGAGCTCATGGTCTCATGAGAAGGAACCACATACATAAGAGAGGATTGACAAGAGTTGTGACATGAAGCTGGGCTATCTCCGGGGGGGCTTCGTGGGTTTCCCCAAGCTCCGTATGTGTGAGATGCTATAGCTGTATTTAACAACAGAGGAAGGTTGTGCTGGCTTCCCAATCCTTGTGAGGTAGTCCAGGCATCACGCTGCTTCCTTGCTGTCCTGTCTTTCAGTGTCCACAGGTCCACTGTCCCCTGCTGCCCAGTGCTCTCAGTGGCCTGCTGGTCTCCTTGATGCTCTGTGGTCTCTCTCTCCTGCTCTCCTTGCTCTGTCTCTCTCTTTGTCTCTCCTTTTGTTCTCTGGCTAGGGAGACGTAGGTAAGAACTGGTGTTTGCTTGTCCAGGTACAGGTGAGAGGTAAAATTTACAGGACCTGACTTGTGTCCTTTTTAAGTGCTTGTTATGGTTCCTAGCCATTCCCATTGTCTATATGACTGGCTATACCTCAATTCAGACAGTTTTCAAATGATCAACTATATTAACTACGTTACCTGGAGCCATCCTGGGCCCTTCCACTGACTCAATAGGATTATGCTCGGACATGGGGCTACTCACCTGGATGTGTTACCTTCAAATACAGACCATCCAGCCAAAGCACTGCAGTGCCCCGAGTTAACTCTGTGCTCACCTCCAAGTGGCAATACAATTTAATGAAATATAGTTTCAATACCAGAGTTGAAAACTTATTTATGTAGAGGAGAATAGACTGCAAAATATGGTATTTAATGATTGGAATTTTTTAATTTATATAGGTTAAAATGAAAGGGCAATTAATGATCACAGATTGGCTTTTTATTGATTTATTTTCAGTTAATACCATTTACAGTTCCTTTAAGTTTTATGAAACAAATTTGTTATAAGCTAGAATAAAGGCAGGCTGGGGAGGTGGCAGGGATAGGGGGGTAGCCCCATATCCTTTGGGATATTGGTGGAGGAAAGGGATTAATATTGGAATACTGCAAAGAAACAATGGAAACAACTCTACTATGACCAACTTTGTAAGTCATCACTTCTTTCTTCTTTTTTTATTGACTCACCATGAGATAGATCATTACAAAGCTGTTCATGATGATTGGTTTCAGTCATAAGTCATGGTTTCATAATTAAAAAAGAAAAAAGCCAACCAGATCGGCATCTTTGACCTCCATCCAGTGGGGGTCGATTGCAGAGAATGAGACAAGCAAACACACAAGCACTGTCCAGCTTTAGGGTCACTGGGAAACCCCGAATGACCTCACAAGCTGCCCATTTATTTAATAAAATATTGCTCCCAGCCTGGCTCCCATAAAGTGAGCACTGACGGAGTTGACAGAGTCACCAGGACGACTAATGAGCAGCAGATCCGGAGGGTCTGTTGAGAGCAGAGACTGGAACATTTCTTATAGCCAATCAGCAGGCGTGCCCGAGGCATGTGTCAGTTTTCTGTTTTTCCTTATGTTGCTCTCCATCTAAAAGACACTAACCTGTGTTATTTTTGTTCTCTCCTGGGTGCACTTTTTGTCTACTCTGGGTATAATTTTGCTTGCCTTATATATTTTAACACCACAACTGTTTTGCCCAAGGGACTTCCCAGACCTTGAAGTTCATATTAGGGGAACAATTCCCACACCTCCACACTTTCACCCTTGCAACATTGGGTGGGGCTGAGTGGGGAGTTCCTCCATCTTTATAGTTGAGCCTTTTACCACCCACTCAAGCAGCACTTTTTAAATTAAAAATGTATTATTTATTAGGCATTGAAAAGGAGAAAGTTGTTCAAAATCTGCAAAATACTCCTACCAATTTATGTAATAAATTTATCTGTTTGATTAGATATCGATCTAACATCTAATCTACCCATATGCAGAAAAAAGCCAAACTATCCTGGAAATTATAGAATAATTTGGGCATAATGTTTTTCTAATTTTCCTTGCCTATTTATTTATTTATTTTTACTTACAGAGCGATTGCATAAAAGTTTTTTTTTTTATCAGTATTTCTGATGCTTTGTTTTCTTTTTTTTTTTTTTTTTTAATATTTTATTACACCGCCATGTGACATACAATTACAAAGATGTTCATGTCTGGGTTTCCGTCATACAGCGTTCCAGCACCCATCCCTCCACCAGTGCCCACCTCCCAACACCAATGTCCCCACCTCCCTCCCCCTCCCCAGCCCGCCTCCATGGCAAATTCTTTATCTCTTCTCTTACACATTGTGGACCGTAATACACACATTCAGAGATCACCATGTATATCTTTTTCCCCACATTCAATGCTCAGTTCTAGACTGGCATCATCATTTTTGACAAATATTAGCACACTGTTCCCTTCTCCGTCCCACCCAACCACTGATTCCCACATGTTCGTGGAAGATTCCACCCTTTTTTCCCTCCTTATCGAAAGATGCTAGGGTAGAGCCCTGGTTCTACAGTGTTCCAACACGCACCCTCCGCCCAAAACCCATCTCCCATCACCAATGACCCCACCTCCCTCCCCGCTCCCGCACCTCAACCACTTGGCGAGTTCTGTATGTCATTTCTTTCCTCTTTATATCTCCTTCCCAACAAACTTTCCTGCTCTTCGTTGACTGCAATGCATTAAAAGACATTACTGTTTCACTATTTTAGTGGACCGGCGTGGCGCAGCGCCGCGCGACCTGGGCTCGAACTGGCTTTTGCTCTGTTGATCTGGTCTGAGGCCGCTTTCGCAGCGTCCGACAGCAAACATGGTGGCTAGTGTGGTGGGCGAGTCACATCTGGCTGCCTCCGGGACCCCTCAGAGGCGACGGGCCCACTCCCCAAAAACCCATCTGCCCTCCTCGGGGTTCCATGGTCAGCTAGGCCGGGCGCAGGCCGAGCGCCAGCCTCCCCAGCCTTCCGTGAGGCCCTGTGTGCTGGCCCGTGGGCAGCTCGCCCGGCAGGGCCACCAGGTCCGACAAGATGGAGGGGGGAAGGGACGACCACGCCTCCACTGACGACTTCCCGGTGATTCCCGCCTCTTGGGCCGCCTACCTGGGCTCGAACTGGCTTTGCTCTGTTGATCTGGTCTGAGGCCGTTTCGCAGCGTCCGGACAGCAAACATGGTGGCTAGTGTGGTGGGCGAGTCACATCTGGCTGCCTCGGGACCCCTCAGAGGCGACGGGCCCACTCCCCAAAACCCATCTGCCCTCCTCGGGGTTCCATGGTCAGCTAGGCCCGGCGCAGGCCGAGCGCCAGCCTCCCCAGCCTTCCGTGAGGCCCTGTGCTGGCCCGTGGGCAGCTCTCGCCGGCAGGGCCACCAGGTCCGACAAGATGGAGGGGGGAGGGACGACCACGCCTCCACTGGACGACTTTCCCGGTGATTCCCGCCTCTTGGAGCCGCCTACCTGGGCTCGAACTGGCTTTGCTCTGTTGATCTGGTCTGAGGCCGTTTCGCAGCGTCCGGACAGCAAACATGGTGGCTAGTGTGGTGGGCGAAGTCACATCTGGCTGCCTCCGGGACCCCTCAGAGGCGACGGGCCCACTCCCAAAACCCATCTGCCCTCCTCGGGGTTCCATGGTCAGCTAGGCCCGGCGCAGGCCGTGCGCCAGCCTCCCCAGCCTTCCGTGAGGCCCTGTGCTGGCCCGTGGGCAGCTCGCCGCATAAAAGTTTTATTAGGGGTTTTAGCACATTTTATAAATGATTGATATTCTAATTGTGCTTATAGAACTATTTCATAACAATTTTATTTAAGAATGGGATTAATAAAACATAGGTATAACAAACTCTGAGTCTGAGCATTTTTATTGCACAACATTTTCTTTTTTTATTTTTAATTTATTTTATTGAGTCACTGAGCCATAAAGTTAGAAGGCTGTTGACGATTGGGTTTCAGTCACACACTGTTCCAACACCCATCTCTCTACCAATGCATGTTTCCCACCACCAATGTGCCCCTTTGCCCTCCTGCCACCTCCACTCCCTACCCCCAGCCTGAATTTGAGCATTCTTTTTAATGGGGTCATTCCCAGAAGTACTGGGATGAGGGTGGGGGATTCTCCTGAAAGTTTTCTGCCTGCAGTGCTAGGTCTTACAGTCTGGTGCTCAGGCCGGCAGCTTAGCAGTGTTCCTCTGGGGAAGTGCCAACATATTGCTGCCTGCCAGGATGGACTGTTCCTCTCTGCTCTGTGGCCACTTTTCCTTCCTTTACCACCTGGCAAATTACTTTCCCTTGGCTCCTTCCCTGTCCTGGCCTCTAGAGTAATTTGAGGATGGGATGGCAGGGATGAGACAATGTAGAGTGCTGGGGATTGAACCTGGGTGGGCCATGTGCAAAGTGCATGCCCTGCTCACTGCATTATCTCTCCGGCCTTTTATGTTTATGGTCTTGATGTTCAAATCTACTGTGCCCATTACCACCATGGGGCCAGGACCCGGGCCGCCACTGTTTCTAAGTCAATGTGAGTTTTTGCTTGTTTTTGGGCTATAACAAATCTGGTTGTGCTCAAGGCTTATTCCCTGGCTCTTTGCTCACAGTTCACTGCTGGTAGTACTCAGGGATTATAGGTTGTACCAAGGATCAAATCTGTGTTTGCTACATTTGAGACAAGTGCCTAACATGCTCTTACTCCCGGTTCTGCACACAGAAATCACACCCGGTCGTGTCTGGGGGACCATTAGGGTGCTGGGGATTGAACTCTGGTCATGTGAATGCAAGGTAACCACTCTACCTATTGTGCTATCACTCCTAGCACAGGAATTTTTTAAATGGATTTTGTGGAATTCTATATTCCATAAATTTTATTTATAAATATATATTTTACATATAATATATTTATATATTTTATTTATATTATTTTAAAATTTATTTTATATTTGTAAAATATAAAAAATACATTTTATTTTATTTGTTAGTCTAAGTAGTTAATAACTTAGGACTAACAATGAGGTATCATCTCACACCACAGAGATGGGCACACATTCAAAAGAGCAAGAACAACCGTGCTGGTATGGATGCGGGAGAAAAAGGCTCTCATCCACTGTTGGTGGGAGTGCCGACTGATCCAGCCCTTTTGGAAAACAATATGGGCATTCCTCTGAAAACTAGATATTGAGCTCCCATTTGACCCAGCAATAGCACTCCTGGGACTATACCCTGGAGACCTAAAAACACATCAGAAACAGCTTCTGCACTTCTGTATTCATTGCAGCTCTATTCACGATAGCCAGAACTTGGAAACAACCTAAATACCTGAGAACAGAAGACTGGCTAACAGATCAGCTACAGACCAGACCCACACCCATGGAGGTGCGTGGCCGTTCTGTAGCCACAGACTTAGATAATAATTAGGTCCTTCCCAGGATCTTACACATATATACACTGTAAAGATCATTGTAGGTGTAGCAAACTGGTGTGACTGATGGGGAATGGTAATGTCAGACTAGAACTCACCATTGAATGTACACATAGAGACTTACACGTTAAACCATAAATATCTTCAGGGCAAGCCACAATATGTAAGAGAAGAGAGAGAGAGCTACAGAGAGAGAGAGAGAGAGAGAGAGAGAGAGAGAGAGAAAGAAAAGGAACCTGTTATAGAGGCAGGCTGGGGTGGGTAGGAAGGAGTGTTATAGGAATGTGGCACTGGTGCAGGGATGGGTGCTGGAACACTGTATGACGGAGACCCAGTTATGAACATCTTTGTAATTGTATATATTATGGGGATTAATGTTGGGTATCAAGTCAGATCTGGCTGTGTGCAAAGCAAATGTCTAAAACCGTGTACTGTCTCTCTATCTTTCCCTCCTCCTTATTTTAAATCAGCATTAGCTCCGATACTTGGGGCAGAACAGCCCCTGCTTCTCACTTAACTTTCTCAGCTCCCTCTTTGTCCACCTTTGGCTTTTTGTCATCTTGTGTTTTGTCTCGTTCCAAAGCCTCCATGAAGTTATACTTATGTTTCTCAAGTTTTAGAGAAGCAAAGGAGCAAGCTTGTGTAGACAGTGTAGAACAGAGAAAATTTGAACTTTAAAAAAAGCATTTGACCAACATATTCTCATTCACTTAAGAACAGAAATGAGAGGCGAGAGCAATAGCACAGTGGGTAGCGCATTTGCCTTGCATGCGGGTTCAATCTCCGGCATCTCATATAGTCCCAAGCACGGCCAGGAGTAATTCCTGAATGCAGAACCAGGAGTCATCCCTGAGCATCACCAGGCATGACCCAAAAAAAGTAAAGAAAAAAAGAAGAGAGTAGAAGTGAGATTATTTCTGTAGATCTGAGTGGAGGAGACTGTGAGTTTTGCAGGGGACCCAGGAGAAAGGGGAGCGCTGATGGTTGTTCTTCTTGGTGTTTCCCAAAGTGGGGAAACTAGGGAAGTTATGAGGGAAGCAAGACCGTTTCTTTGGGTATGGTGGAGCCAGATGGATCCTAAACGGCAGCAGTTCACCCTAGATCCAGGCTGCAACAGGGCTTGGGGAGTAGGTGGGACTTTCTGTCTATTGACTGTAGATGTCTAGGAGACTCTGGGTGATTATTTATTTTCTGACAAGGGGGCAGTCAGCCAAATAATTTTGAGAACTTCTGCAAATGAAAGGTAGCTGTCGAAGGCCTGCGGGAACCCAACTGATGAGAGACGCCCTGGAGGAGAACAAGAAAAGCGTTGGCTCGGCGAGGTCATCAGTGGGGAGGACCGATGAGGCGGGAGAGATGGGATCGCTGATGCAGCGGCTTCTCTGCTCGGGCCCTTTCCCTCTCTGCCTGGGTCCCAGCACCTCTGCCTTTGTCTCAATAATGGACCACATTCCCAACGAATGGAGATGTTACTGGCTCCCGCTTGAGCAAATTGATGAATGGGAAGACAAGTGATACAAGTGATACAAGTACTCCCTGGAAATCTAACTTTTTAAGAAAGCGGTTACAAAGCACTCCCCTATTGGACCTGAGGCTACTTCACAAGCACCACAATCGGTTTAGCGCCCCCTGGGGACAGTATCCTTCCTTGACTCTTCTGCCTCCTTGGGTACAGGCAGTGGTTGTTGGCCTTCCTCGGCATATAATTTTAGTAGCATTCGACTGAGTCTCCTTCTCAGTTTTCTTCTCTGTCTCTGCCCAAATCTCCAGGTCTTGCAGGGACATCGGTCACTGAATTAAGGTCCCTATGCAACAAGTGTGGCTTCCTCTTGTTTACATCTGCAGTGGTCCCATTCCAACATGGGTTTCCATATGGCAATTTGACTCAGATCAGTTGAATTCGCAGATTCCTGGATAACCTACAGCAGAAAAATACCACATGTGATGAGAAACAAACAGCCAGTGGAAAGACCTTGGGCAGGGGGCTGGAGATACAGTCTGGGGATTAAGGCACTTGCTTGGCCAGTGTCTGAAACTGGTTGGATCCCCAGCATGGCATGTGGTCCCCTGAGCACTGCCGGGAGTGATCCCTGAACATAGAGCCAGGAGAAAGCCCTGGGCTTTGAGGTATGGCCTCAAGACCCAAAGGAAATGAAAGAGCTTACAGACAGGTTAAGAGTCCCACCGCCTGGTCTTGAAGTACATTCTAATTGCATAGGATCAACATTTCCTTCTTTTCAAACATGACCTCTTCCAACCTTTCTTGCTTGTTTGCGAGTAGGTTTGATCTCCTCCTACCAAGACCAATTCCAACATAGAAATGAGTTCAGCAGTCCTGCGGATCAGAGTGAGGACAGTGGTAGCAGGAGCTGACTTGAGAGGCATTGGAAGGTGCAATCCAAGGTGCAAACATTCTATTTAAGGTTTGGCTTGCAGAAGGGGTAAGTCTCGAAAGATCTTTGCATTGATGGTTGAGATGAGCAGGAAATTCTCTAAGATTAAAAACAGCAAATCTGTAGATGCATGGCATTTGTGGCTAGGGAGAGAACTCTGTGATGGAACAGCGGCAGACCAGGCATGCAAGGGAAGTGTGAGGGCCCCCGAGTTCAATCCCTGGCATGGCAAAACTACAACAATAGCGAAATGCTTGCACAAAATTTGGTCTTTGCAATATTTGCTAGATGATGATTGTTTTGAAGTCTTTGGGAGATGGATTTCCCATGGGTGGGAAGCATATCTTATTCATTTTTCTATCTGATGTTCTTAACATAATTTATTGGGTCAGTGGTGGGTGTGTCACAATGTTTATTCAATTAAATATAGAACTCTAGAGTTTGAAAGGAAAAATATCTGTGCCGGGCCAATAAACACATGATGTGCTCCCTCAGCTGAACGTGTTTGCATGTCTCGGTTTCTGTAGTCATTGTGAGCAGAGGTCTCCATGTCAAAGGTCACTGAATCAACTCATGGGACACTCCACTAAACTTGTGCAAAAGAGGAAAAGCAAAACAGTGCATTTCAGGCGAACTGAATGGCCCTCCTCCCTCCCTCCTCCCCTCCTCCCTCTCCTTCCTCCTTCCTTCCTTCCCTTCCTTCCTTCCTTCCTTCCTTCCTTCCTTCCTTCCCTTCCTTCCTTCCTTCCTTCCTTCCTTCCTTCCTTCCCTTCCTTCCTTCCTTCCTTCCTTCCTTCCCTCCCTCCTCCTCCCTCCCTCCCTCTCCCTCCCTCCTCCTCCCGCCTTCCTTCCTGAATTACCATGAGGTACACAAGTACAAAGTTGTTCATGATTGTGTTTCAGTCAAACAATGTTCCAACATTTACCCCTTCATCACTGTACAGTTCCCCACCATCATTGCCCCCAGTTTCCCTCCAGCCAATCCCTGCTGTAGCCTCTCTCTCTCTCTCTCTCTCTCTCTCTCTCTCTCTCTCTCCCTCTCTCTAGCTCTCTGTCTCCTTTTTAGGCATTATAGTTTGTAATATTGTTACTGAAAGTTATCATGTATATCCCTTTCCCTCCTTTCAGCACTCAATTCCTGTCTAGAGTGATCATTTCAACTATCATCATCACAGTATTCTCTTCTCTATCCCAACTGCTCCACCCCCACAACCCCCCCCACCAACTTGTGGCAGGCTTCCAACATTACCGCTTCATCTTACAAGGCCTTTTGTCACTTAGCCATCCCTGGGATGTTCCACACATGAACATTTTTAAGGTATTCAGTGGTGGAAACTCTTTGAGACCAAAGCCAGGTTCCATAGCTGCATATAGCAAGTTGCCAACACATTACCAGAGGGGTAAAAAAATGCTGAGTGGAAAGATGTGTCTTGGAAGTTATTGATAAGATGGTGATGTCTTTAAAGGATTGACTGATAGGCAAGTGCAGAGCTTATAGGTTTTCACTCTGTCTTAACATCTCAAACTGTGCATTTGAATTCATAAAGGCCGTAGACAGTGGGGAGCCAGCGCCTTTAAAGAGGAAATGAGTGTGTCTGTGTATGAACTGATCAACAGATTGAAAACCCTGTGCTTTTGTTCTTTCACATTTTGAGGGCGCTGGTGGTGGGACAGATGGCCGCTAAAGCCTTTTTTTATTAACTTGTGAAGTCAGCGACTTCAGTTGGCAGTTTGAAGAACAGATTTTTGGATCTAAGCCCCCAAAGTACAGGGAGAGTGCTTGACAATTATTTTCAGCACAACACAGTTGTAAAGTAGGTGTTTTTCCTCTGTAGTATCCAGGGCCAACAGAAGAATCTATTTCCACTTAGTTTGGCCACAGAGACAATCAAATAGCTGTAGGATGGAAAAGCTAGCAGTTGTCTGAATCTCACAGCTTTTTCTACTCTATGAAGTGTCACACGGGCGACGTCAGCTCCATTAGACTGACGCGTGTGCATTTTGCAATTACCCCGTGTCTCTCTAAACCCACGAGGCCTGTTGTGAGGCCCAAGTGGATTGCTTGGGATAAACTTTTCTTGAATGTCTAACATGATTGTAGTCTAGGAACTTGCTTTCATTAAATGAATGGGCTTGATGTGGGGCACTTTCTCCAGTCCCACCCGCTTTTACCTTGTCTTTCAAAGGCCGGAGCTTGCTTTCTCTCACTTCTTGCTTCACAACCATTAAAATTATGGCTTTTAAACTTACAAAAACATGGATTAGTTAAGTTCATGATCAATTCTTTTTTATTTTGTTGTTGTTTTATTTTGGGCTACCCATGAGATTCAGGGCCTACTTCTGGCTCTGTGCTTAGGGATCCAGCTGTGCCTGGATCCAGGATTTACCCTGTCCAGTCTTCCTCAAGCAGAGCATGTGCCCAGTCCAGTGAGCTGCATTTCTTTATTTTTTCAATTGAATATCCATGAGATACACAGTGACAAGGCTGTTCACGATTGGGTCTCAGTCATACAGTGTTCCAATACTCATCCCTCCACCAGGCACAATTTCCAACACCAATGTTCCTAGTTCCCCTCTCCCCTACCACAACCCGCCTCTCTCCGACAGGCATCTTTCTTCTCTCTCTCTTTCTCTCTCTCTTTTTGTGCATTATGGTTTGCACTATAGACACTGTATATTTCATGGACCTCTAAAATAATTTCTTGTGCTCATTTAGAAAAGAAACTGATGTGTGTGCACATGGTTTGTGTGTGTGTGTGTATATATATATATATATATGTGTGTGTGTGTGTGTGTGTGTGTGTGTGTGTGTGTGAATGTGTTAAAGCATTACTCATATGCTTTCAATTGCCTCC